>MU182073.1:0-69516 GCA_016904865.1 Pissodes strobi
AAGAAGGATCATTAGAATGTTGAAATTTGACGTCCGTAAATGATGCCAACAAGGTTTAAGTCATATGTATGTGTGATGCTTTATGCAATATTTGTACCTACTGCATACACCAGGTAAAAGTGCGATATACACACATGATGCAAAAAACTATATATACACTCTTTAGTTGTGTCTTGTCGTATCTACATTCCACCATTCAGAAGCGCGGCACAGTGCGCGCGCAAGCGTCAGCGTGAGTATACCGGGCATGTGTATCTCATGTGTATCCTCTTTCCTTTATAAAAGTGGGGTAGTACATCCACATCATATAGCAGCCATTTTTGTTTTATCATTTGGGAAGACGCGGAAGTGTGTGTGTCTCTGTGCACTTTGAAACGGATTATAAGGTATAGTAAAAATTGATATATACTTTATTACTCCTAGGTACCATTAATATTGGAGCTACAATGTTTAATAATATTTATAACCCAAACTAACCCTATGCACCTAAGGTTCTTAACATATTTATACAAAGTACAAATGGATCATTGGAATGTTATTGAAATTTAACGTCCGTATAGGTCCCTAGATGATGCTTACAATGGTTTAATGTAATTTGTTGGATTTCTACCTAACATTTTTATGTACCTATAATAACGTAAAGTTAATTGGGTCGTTAGAATTTTGAAATCTAACGTTCGTACAGGATGCTGACAAAGTTTAAATCATTAGTGTGGTGATTATAGCTTTAAGTAAAATTTTGTGTATACACCACGGAAAAGTAATAGTACAGTGTAATAACATACACTCTGTAGTTGTGTGTTGTCGTTTCTACATTCGAGGGAGATGGAACAATGCCAGCGCAGAGCGTTAGCATGCTGGCCATTTGTATCTCATGTGGTAGCAGGTAGTAGTCATTTTACCATTTGTAAAGTTCTGGGGTGGTATGCACTTTCTTATTATAAAAAACCTAGGCGGTCATGGAAATCGAGTAACGATTCTCGCTACACTGATTTTTGATACAAAAATTTTCAACACCCTTTGATGCATGTCAAATATAAAATCGTAATGGATGCTTACATTTGCGATGCACCGGCACCAGCTCGTTCATATATAGCTCAAAGGCCACACTGGGTATGGATGCTGTAGGAAATGCACAATCAAAGGTCATTGGGTATCACGGCGTATAATGTTCTGCACATTTACTTTTATTAAATTGGAAAGTGAACATCCTTCAGAGTATTTACAGTTACAACCATAACAATTGATCTTTTGTGCTCAGCTTATAGGTACTTTTTTGTATTATTGTAGTGACTTTATGAAAGACTCTTGTCCAATACCCAATTTGCCAAATTTGAGCTCCAAAACGACGTGGAGGTCTGCGAATGGTTACGACAAACGACAAACAACCAACCGACTGGAGGATTTTTTTTTTGTTTCAAAAAACGAAGAATGGCTGAAAAGAGAGCTGCAACAAAGGCTGGCAATGTATAGCATAAGATATATTTGCGTTTTTATTATGTTATTTGAATATTTTCAATACATTTTAATATTCTTGTAAAAGTTCTGTCATTTTCTAGTGTTTTCCTACTTCTGCTTTCTGTTGCACCAATTGATAGCGTTCCGTAGTAGTAACTATATAAAGTGAGCGGCTAAAATATGGAACAAATTTGTTTCAAAGTCAGGTATTGATTTTTTAGGAAAATGCTCCTACACGTCCATTTTAATTTTTTGTTCTGCTTTTTTGCTCTAAAATGAAATTATGCAGGTTGTGTCAAAAATCAGATTTGACATCAAACTTAATTTATTTTTAAATAGAACACTATTGCTTCGGATTTTAAAAAATAGTGTTTTATTTAAAAAAAAATTAACATCAAATCTACTTTTTTGAAACACCCTGTATATTTTCTTTTTGATGCAAAAAAAACGGAAGAGAAATTATAATTGACGTGATCGAACATTTTTCTAAAAAGTCAATACCTGATTTTTAAATGAATTTGTTCTATATTTTAGCCGCTCTTTGTATATTATGTGGAAAGAAAAAAAGAACAATTTTAAAGGAACTTTTCTTCAGACAGATGCTTTAGGAAAATAAAAGTTTCGCTGCCCGCTCTTTCGTTCTCATAAAACCATAATATTAATTATTTTTTTAAAATACCTGTTTTGAGAACGAATAAAGGTCAGGCGGCAAAACTTTTATTTTCCTGAAGTAGCTCATGAAAAATTGGTTTCTTTGACAGGGCGTATGCATGGGGCGACGGAGCTACATATACACGGAATAGTATATTTACGTCCAAATTGAGAAGGACAAATGCCATGTGTAAACAGAGTTTAAGCATAATACACAATCACTGTGCAGCCGATAACACACTGTGGATCATTTAAGTGGTGTATATGTAAATGGTATACTGTGGCTACGTTGTGAGGCGGACGTTTAACCTTTGTGCATACGTGTGTACCTGAAATGTGTAAACGTAGCACATTTACATCGTAGAATTGTGCAACCCTGTGTCTGCATCTAGATACATCGTCACAATGCGAACACATCGTAATCGTGATTTGGTGTGCTGTATGGAGGCATCTCGAAAATGCCCTTGTGGCACCGGGGGATCTACAAGTGCTCAACTCTCGAAATATTCTGAGATTCTCGAAGGAGATAGGAATGTTCGTGTAAAATAGAAGGGTATACACAAAAGATCAATTATTGTGGTCTACGTGTTAAAAGGCAAATCTTGCCGAGCGACCCCTCTACCTACTATACCATACGTTAAAAGTGTTGCAATTAAAAAGGTTCTATCTAAGTGTCGTTAGTTTAAACCGGTCAGATGCTCTTAACAGGGCGGTTCTCCACTGTGATACTGGGCAAATGCGCCTGCAATTATTCCTTGGGTGAAAGAAGCTAACTACCTTGGCGTGATGATGAATGAAAACTTGAAGTTGAATACGCAAATATCTGATGCGCAAGTTGAAGCTAAGAAAGGCATTAATGTCATGAGAGTAGCCAGCCGAGTATGATGGAGGGCAGATCCTCTAACTTTATTGCATATTTATAATGGTATTATGAGATCTCACATTGAATACTCGTCTCAAATTTTCATGCCTACATCTAAAGCACTATTAAGGCTGATTTTCATATATAGGACTGTGCACCGACTGTGTGCCTACCGTGCACCTACCGTGTCGCTTTCACTGTAAATCAAAAAATTATATGTTCCATATAAAACCCACTGAAACCCTTATTTACATTTACACATAAAGGACTGTGCTACGACCTTGTTGCGGTCGTCTAGTCCTATTGTGAAAAAGTCAGAAAAAGTAGACGGCCGCAGCATGGTAGGCGCACAGTCGGTGCACAGTCCTATATATGAAAAACAGCCTTTACTTAACCTCGACAGAGTTCAATATTATGCACTAAGAGTGATCACAGGATGCACGAAATCAACCCACACAAATGCTTTATTAGTTGAATGCAGTGAAGTGAGAGGAAAATACTAGTCTTAAAAATTTATATTGAAAAATCTCTCAACTAGAAATAACAAATATCCCAATTCTGGACCTTCTCCAAAAATTGACGTCAGCCATGGATAGTGCAGACAATAAATACTGGCGAAGAAAGGAACCGCCGTACTTGGTCCGAGCTTATAAGGAACTCCAAGAGGATTCGAATCTTATTAAAATCCAGGAATCTCAACCATGTTTTAAATATAATTTCCTCGCTCAGTTGTCATTTTGAAATTGAATGGGTTCAAATATAATACACACAACACCGCCGTATTTTGTAGAAAGGCAAATGTTAGCGCAGCCTCTTATACATGGATCTTTACTGATGCATCTAAGGGCCTTAATTCCAACACTGCTGGATATGGGATCTTTTACCCAGTCAATAATATAAATTTTTCGCAAAGATTACCGAATGAAATCCAAATTTGTTCAGCCCAGATTATAGCAATTAATAAAGCTCTCGTCTTTTGTGGGGAACATAACATTGGGAAAGCTGTTATATTCACAGACTCTAGTAGCACAATTCAGAAGATTAATAGATCAGGCATCTCCACTAAATTAGACCACATTTCTTTTTCCGCCAAGCAGATGATCTTAGACGCAAACGCTACCATATTTGACATAAAATTCTCATGGATTCCCGGAGATTCGAGCATTCATGGAAACGAAGTAGCGGATTAGTTGGCAAATATTGGCACGAATCTGAGAGTTCCCAGGAACCTCAGACTAGGTGAACTTGATTTAATCCGATATATTAAAACAAAAGTTTAAGATAAATGGAGATGGGACTGGAAGGTTTCCACACAAAGTAAGGGCGCATGGTACGCATCAATACAGAGCGTTTTCCCTTTTACATCTTGGTTCCAAAGACATATATGTTGATAGGAGGACATATTACTACAATTATAAGGATGAGGACTGGACACTGTCTTTGTCCAGCACATTTATATAGAATTGGCCTCATTAATGACTTAAACTGTGATCGTAATACCGGAATAACGGATGGGTAACAACAGATACTGGAGATAGGAATGGACAGTCCTATGTCTGTCCAATCTATTTGGTCTAATATAAACATTTCTGTTATCAATGCCATTATGAGGTACCTTTCTCACAACTGCGTAAAGCTATAATAAACTCCATATCAAATCAAATAAATTTCTAAGTGATATAAGCAATTTTTTTAATATTCCTTCTATTCCCAGCAGCCCCGTTTCCAGGGGTGAGGAGGCGAGACAGTCACCTCGGGCTGCCAATTTCTAGGGGAGGTCGTTTTTATTTTTTCTATAAAATTTTAATGTGTTTGTATGTAACACGGTAAACTCCCTTGCAATGAATACCTATACATATTTAATTTTTTTACTGAAATGTTTAATCTAAAAACCCTTACGAAAAACAAATGTAGGCAAATTTTTACTAATTTAATGCGGCGGTCTTTTAACACTTCACTATATAATTTTCTAATGAACCTAAGTCTTGAACCTGTTGGCTTAAGTTTAAATAAGTGGGGACACGAAAAAGTATAATGTATTATTTCATAGTTAACTCGCTAGTTAATATAAAAATTTTAAAATGTTATGTTCTTATATATATATATATCTACTAATAATAGTCTACCTATTAGAAATGTCTATTAGGCTTTAAACTATTTCGAAATTCAGGCAAATAACGATGTAAGAAATCTATTTTTAACTGAAAAACATGTCTTTTATTATTAAGCACAAACTCAAAGATTGTATAAACTGGTATATTTGATGTTTTTGTTATTAAACGTTCAATTATATAATCGAGAAACTTTATTCGCCATTTAGTCAAGATTATAAATATTGTTTTTTTTTATATTCACTTTCATTTGTTAGAGATTTAACTATGTAATTTACCTTTTTCGTTTATCGTCCTGATTATTTACAACTGTTAAGAACTTACTTGCATGAGTGTACATTAAGCAAATTATTGTTGTTTTATGCTGAATCGGAATGCAAGAAACAAACAGTTTAGTGATAATTTTACTTTTCAATAATTGTTTATAAATATTGTGAATATTTTTGCCTATACTGAAGCAATGAGATGTTATTAATTAAAATAGCAATTTAAGAGAATAAGTAATTAAGTTTTTATCCCCCTTATTATTATTATGTTCAATAAATTAAATAAAACATTTACATAGGTGTAAAATATTTGTTTATTTAATAATTTAAAAATCTACTTACAACTAATATCACAATTTAATGTACATTTTGTTTTCACTTTAAAAAATATCCAAACTCAATACAAATATTTCATTAAGTCAGTCTTAAAATTGTATTTAACAAATGTTAAATTATTATTTGCGAGAGTTATCAAAAGTACTTTAAGAGGAATTATAGGTACTTATTTTAGGAAATAATTTTAGTCAACCTCCTCAATGGTGGGCCCTGACCTGCTATTGTTGAAATTCCTAGCTTGTTGTCCACAGTTGCTTCCCGGCACACCACTTCCTGGCATTCCACCTCCATAATTATTATGGGAGCTACCTGCATACAATTTGGCCATAATGGGACTGCATATTGAGGTGAGTTGTTTTTGTTTTTCCTCAAACTCTTCTTTCTCAGCTAGGGTGTTGTTATCTAGCCATTTCAGAGTCTCGTCACATTCTTTTTCAACTGCTGTTTTGTCATCTAGGCTTAGTTTATCCCCACAGTCTTGAACAGCCTGTTTGATTTGGAATATATATGCTTCCAGTTGATTACGTGCAGATACCTTCTGTCTCTGTTTTTCGTCTGCTTCCTTGTATTCTTCTGCTTCAGAGAGCATCCTGTCGATGTCAGCCTGGGATAATCGGCCCTTGTCATTCTTGATGGTGATGTTCCGTTCCCTGCCAGAACTGCTATCTTTAGCAGATACATTTAGAATGCCATTGGCATCTAGGTCGAAGGTGACGTCAATTTTAGGGATACCACGAGGCGCTGGAGGGATACCAGTTAAGTCAAAAGTTCCCAGAAGGTTATTATCTTTGGTCATGGCTCGTTCACCCTCAAACACTTGAATGGTTACAGCTGGCTGATTATCTGAATATGTGGTGAATGTCTGCGTTTGTTTGCATGGAATTCTGGCATTTCTTTCTATGATTTTGGTCATTACTCCTCCAGCTGTCTCAATTCCAAGTGACAGTGGTGTCACATCAACCAGCAACACATCCTGAATCTTGCTGTCAGTTTTGCCACTAAGAACTGCTGCCTGAACAGCTGCACCATAAGCCACTGCTTCATCTGGATTGATACTCAAATTTAGTTGCTTTCCATTGAAGAAATTCTGCAGGAGCTGCTGGATTTTTGGAATTCTTGTTGAACCTCCCACTAAAACAATGTCATGAATGGAGCCCTTGTCCATTTTAGCATCAGCGAGGGCTTTTTCAACAGGTTGAAGAGTTCCTCTGAACAGATCGGCATTTAGCTCTTCAAATCTAGCTCGAGTCACTTTAGTGTAGAAGTCGATACCATTGAACAGTGCATCAATTTCAATGGTAGCTTCTGTGCTTGAGGAGAGAGTTCGTTTGGCACGTTCAGCAGCAGTTCTTAATCTTCTTAAGGCTCTTGGATTCGTACCAAGGTCTTTTTTGAATTTCCTCTTAAATTCGGCAGCCAAATGGTTTACTAACCTGTTGTCAAAGTCTTCGCCTCCAAGATGTGTGTCACCAGCTGTGGCTCTTACTTCAAACAATGATCCTTCATCAATAGTCAAGATGGAGACATCGAAAGTGCCACCACCTAAATCAAATATGAGTACATTTCTTTCACCTTTTAGATTTTTGTCCAAACCATAAGCTAAAGCAGCAGCTGTAGGCTCATTGATGATCCTCATAACATTTAACCCTGCAATAGCACCGGCATCCTTTGTGGCTTGTCTCTGGGAATCATTAAAGTACGCTGGTACAGTGATAACAGCGTCTTTGATGGGTTGTCCCAGGTATCCTTCGGCAGTCTCTTTCATTTTTACCAAAACCATGGAACTAATCTCTTCTGGAGCAAACCTCTTGACTTCACCTTTGTACTCGACTTGGATCTTTGGCTTACCACAGTCGCTGACAACTTTAAATGGCCAATGTTTAATATCTTCTTGGATTTTGGGATCGTCATACTTGCGTCCAATTAATCTTTTGGCATCGAAGACAGTATTGGATGGATTCATGGCCACTTGATTCTTCGCAGCATCGCCAAGGAGACGTTCATTGTCTGTGAAGGCAACATAACTCGGTGTTGTTCTATTGCCTTGGTCGTTGGCGATTATCTCGACCTTTCCATGCTGCCAGACACCAACACAGGAGTATGTGGTGCCCAAATCAATACCAACTGCTGGAGATTTATTCGCCATTTTCACTTTCGTTCACTACAAAACTCTTTAGAACACTAACAAATATTTTTTTCGCTTGAAATATCGCTTAAAACTCGATCGTTCAACTGTACTTTTTCTTCTAGGTTATGTCGTATGTTGGTTTTTCGTATAAACTGAAAAGCCCGCGGAGCCGAGTCGCTTTTATATGTTTGCCGATGCCTCACGAAGTTCCCTGAATTTTCGAGAAATGTCTGGTGGAACGCCACGAACCTTCGCATGGAGGAGATTATTCTATAGGGTGAGCGAAATTAATTCATGCACTGCAAGGTCGCAGAGAAAAATATTATTATGCAGTCGTTCAAGTTTATTTGATTAATGTAATGCTAAGCTATGTATACAGAAGGTATGCGGAGTTTCTAAGGTGGTAAATATATCCATGTTAATATCAAAATAATAAAATTAAACCATATAGGTATTTTAAGTCTACATTATTTGTGGGAAAAACTTAATCTTTTTACAGAATTGAAACAATGCATGCTTTGCTTTTATAATGCAAATAAAGTTCATTTACATTTTTCGGCTGACAATCCCTATTAGGAAACTTAAACATTTTTCCTTTGTTTTAGATTAGAGGTCAGTCTTAAATACACATCTACTCAAGAATTTACCGTGCGTAAAGTACTTACTTTACGTACGTTTCACAGTGCGTAAAGTGAGCTTTTATGCATTAGTGCGTAGGTAACTTGCGAACGTGGTGAACTTGCTCCGCCCGTAGTACTTTTTCCCTATATTAGACCTCAGATGTTTTTTCGAATATGTATCGAATGATTTTAATAAATGGGTATTACATAAAAACATTCCAAGACCCATTATTTTATTTGTGGATGGTCATAAGTCACATTTGACAATGGCAGTAAGCCAGTGGTGCCATGAAAACCAAGTTATTTTGTACAGTTTACCGCCCAACACTACCCATATTCTCCAACCTGCGGATGTCAGTATCTTCAAACCTATGAAAGCCAATTGGAAAAACGCAATAAGAAAATGGCAGAGTAGGCCAGAGAATGTTAACTCCTGCGTAACAAAGATGAACTTCTGTCAAATTTTTAGTGAAGTATTAGCTGAATCATCGGATTTGGAAATGCATGCAAGAAATGGCTTTAGAAAATGTGGGCTTTTTCCGTTGGGCCCAGACGCCGTGGACTACTCTAAATGTGCAGCAAATAAAGCAGAAGAGGTTACTATGAGGCAGGTACGAAGATCAAATGATACTATAACACAGCGAGACATAAGATCATCTAGAAAAGTCATGAACAAGATAAAAGAAAATTTGGAGTCATGTGGTCTAAACCCAGAAGTGATCTTAAATGAGATCAATTACGTATACTAGATATATCTCCGCGTAAAAATTCTTGCGAGAAATCAAACGTTTCAACCAAGCAAGATTCTGAAAAACCACATGATGAGGATTTAGTAGTAGGATCTGGGGAATCAACAAGTAACATTCAAAATTCTGTTGACTAGATTGATGTGAATGGGCCACTAAACATCTTTTCGGAAGCCCAGTTAGTAGAAGAGAATGAAATTACTCAAGAACCTTCCATCCAAATCGGCAATGTCGATTCTGAAATGTTGGTCCTACCTCTAGAAAATGAAGGGACTAAACTGTAAGACTTATCTAATTTTAATATCACAAGTTGTCTGACACCTTCTTTCTTGGATAACTTTGGAAATGAACTACCTGTCATTAATATTTCCGAAGTTAACTGTGGTGATATTCCACAAGGTGAAGTATTGGAAAGTGAAACCCCACCAAGAACAGAAAAACACTGGATACAATTAATTCAAAATCTGATAAGCTTATACTTAGGGTTGAAGAAAACAGGAACAAACTTACTCCATCTCTTGTCCAGGCTTTTGATAGTCATTTGTTTTATCCAGGACCCGTTAAAAGAAGTAATAATACTAACAGAACAAAACCAGCGAAAGCCCCAAGTGCAATTTCAAGTGAAAAGTGGAGAGATTATTATAAAATGAAAGATGAAGAAAAGAAACAGAAAACAGAACAAATACAACAAAGGAAAGATGATCGAGAACGTTTAAAAGAAAATAAAGAATTGAGAAGACTGCAATCAAAATATAGGAAACGGAATACCAAAAATGTACTTAAGACGAATACGGAGGAAAATACAGGGATACAATAAATATAGCCTGTGACGTTTGTGAGAAATGGTATCACAAAAAATGTACCAGGTTTTAAAACTTGCGTTATAACATTGCTGCAACCAAAGATTACAAATGCGATTTATGTTAAGTAGGTACCTATTTTAAGTTTTTAAAAATTTCCTTAAAATAATTTACCTAACTTATTATACCTAATTAAGGGATTAAGGTATTTTTTTGTTATGCGATGTTAAACATTTTAAAGCATTTTTTAGAGCCGTCCAGTTTATTTGTGCATTAGTAGATTTTAAGGTTTTTTTAAATTAATGTTTTTGTTATCAGGAAATTATTTTAATAATATACCTATATTTGAAAATTGATCCTGGCGACAACTAAAAATTGTAGGAAAATGTAGGTGAAATCTATTTGCCGTATGTATCAAACAGCGTCTCGGTCAAACCAAGAATAGCAAACTTGCGGAATATTTCACAAATATTTTGAGAAGAAATTTCACAAAAAACAAAAACCTCGTGCGTGTACGTGCGTTATTTGGTGATTTACCTACTTTGTACATGCTTTTGGCGCATATAAGACTAGACTTGCGGATACTTTGACAATATTACTTTCGTTTCTACGCATGGAAACTAACCAGGTGCTAACCCAAAACATACCCAAAATCAACAAAGAAAAACAGTAGAAATATAACCTTAAAAAAAATTAAACCGACGGGGTTTGAACCCGGGTCGCCGAATTGAAGGCTAACCATGCAGACCCCTAGACCATCAGGGGACATACAAACGACTGGTTGCATCACGAAGACATGGCGCGCACGCAGGAACTAAAATGACATTTTCAAAGTAAGCGCAAATTAAGACTAGATGCGTATCTATACGGTTAGTGGGTTTATATCTATTTGTTACTGTCTGACTTACATAAATCGATACATGCGTTTAAAATCAGTATTTTATCCCAATAAATAATATTCGTCTTAAAAACGTACTTTAGTTTATATTTGGGTTGCGTTCATCAAATAATACATTCAAAACATTTTGTAGGTGATCTTTAATATGTAGGTCCAAGTCCTATCGAATTTATACCTTTTATACTTTTCCAATGTTTTATTGTACGATCAATGTCTCAGAATTTGTCCGTATGGGAAAATGTTTTCAATATACCTATTACCACAGCATATTATGCTATGCTATTACTTTGAAGATTGACGCGTACTTTTTAGAGACACGGGGTATTCAGGAGCTGGCGCTTCTCGATAATTCTCTAACATTTTAGAAGGCAATTTAATTTATCCACTATTCCAACGAATTAGACGTCGTTGTATTGTTTGTTCCATTTCCATGGCTTGTTTATTTTTAAGATTAAATTAATGCATTAATGGATGGGTAAAGTTCTCTTTGTGCCGTGGGTACCTAAAACCAAAGACAATCCAGAATTGTCTTTGGTAAATCTAATTTGAAACGATAATAAAAAAGTAATTATTTTTAATAAAGTTTGTTTAAAAAAATGGGGTGTCCCATTTAAAAAAAAAATACAATTTTATGTCAAAGAGTCATAGTTCTTTTTTCTTTTGTTTATTCTGATTAAACAGTAAAATTTAGTTCGTTTATAATTTTATAAAAGGAGGTATACCTATTTCATTTTTCTTATGCAACAGTTTCCCAGTTCAATATTTATATACCCCCTACCTACTTGGCAAGGTATATTTTTTTGAGATTGCAACTATACTCGACGCGCCGAACAGATTCACCAAACACGGAAAATACGGATACAATAATTCTTCTTATTTTATTATTCCATTGATTTCAAACATAAGTACTTTCATTAACACACTCTATTTTTATTTTTTGTATTATGGATAAGAAGAATCGAAATGAAAAACAAAACATTGGGTCGATTTAATCATAAAATAAGACGAATTGTTTCCGCGATTCGTGAATCTGTTCGGCGCGTCGAGTATAGTCACTAGTAGGTATGAACTGTTAAAATAATTAGGTATTAATTAATAATATATCAGGAAACGAAGACGAAAATAAAGTTATAGTTATGTTCCACCATAGAGCTTAAGCTATTATATAGCCCATGCAAAAATGTTTCATCAATATACTTTTCTACACTATTAAATAAAAATAACTATTGCCTATAGATACCTGCCACTTATTTAGTTTTTAAATACGTTTAGAAAAATAAGGTTCAGGGCATGCATCGCAAATTCTAAATTCTAGAACTAATTGACTGTTTTGTCCTAGTAACTAACTATTCCATCAAAACAAATACCTAATAAGTCTAAAAATAAAAATTTGGCGTCGTTTTGGTTTAGCGCAGTGTGTTCTGCAATACCTATTTCAGGTCAGGAATGATAAAGCCATTCTCGAATTGTCTAGATTTATAACTACCTTTATGAGGTATAGGTACACCGCGTCTTAAATAAAACAGTTTTGTAGCAGAGACAAGATGTTTGTAGTGTGAATCAGTGGCGTAGCTAGAAATGTCGGCGCCGGGGGGCAAACATCTCCGCTGGCGCCTAAAACAAACCTATATTTTGTGTAACACGCAAATTAATCAAAAAATAATATCATAAGATTAAACGTATATTTTTTATTAACAGAAATATAAAATATACAGGGTGTCTTTAATAGCGTGTGCCACTATTGCTATCTTTGAAACGGTAAGTGCTACGACGTCGGTTAAATTAGAGAAAAGTTGCCGTTTTTGATACCCATTCAGGGTCCGTCTACAGTGTTGTCAAATTTCTGTTAGTTTCTAAGATACAGGGTGATTTATGAAAAATGTCTAAAAATATTTCGTCGATTATTACAAAACCTATTCATTTACGAGGCACAGGTGGAATTCAAATATTTTATAGTTTTTTCCGCTCTACAATATTGTGTCATCAAATTTCACCTCCTCCGTTTCGGGTTCGGGCCACAACCATCAACTTAATTTTCTTAAATGCGGACCTGGATTTTTTATCTCAGATTTTAAGAGCCTCTGATGTTCCAAAACCAATGACGTATCGCACTTATTCGAAAAAATACTTTTTTCACTTTTTATTTACTTCCTACCAAAATTTTCTTTTTTCTGTCTCTCTCTAACACATTATGTTCTTATGGAAAGTGCCTATAATGTGAATTTTTCGAATAAATGAGATACGTCGTTGGTTTTGGGACATCAGAAGCTCTTAAAATCTGAAATAAAAAATACAGGTCCGTATTTAAGAAAAGTAAGTTGATGGCAGTGGCCAGAACACGAAACGTCGGAGGTGAAATATGAAGACACCATGTTGTAGAGCGGAGCAAAATATAAACCTTTTGAATTTAAACTCTGTCTCGAAAATGAACAGTTTTTGTAATAATGTATGTATTTTTAGACATTTTTCATAAATCACCTTGTATCTTAGAAACTAACAGGAATTTGGCAACACTGTAAACGAATCCTGATTGCGAATCAAAAAAGGCAACTTTTCTCTAATTTAATCGACCTCGTAGGACTTACCGTTTCAGAGATAGCGATAGTGGCTAGTGGCATACGCTATTTAAGACCAACCATGCAGCAGGAACATACATATTTAAAAATAAGTGTAAACTAAAAATCTGTAAACTTAATTAAACATTAGATAGTCGTTCTTCAGTTTTTAATCGATGCAAATTGATCGATTATTTGATCAAAATTATTTTTTTGGGCAAACTCATTTTCTATGCTTATGCTTAGTATTGCTAGGCTATTTAGCCTTATCTGGCTAATGGTACTTCTTAAATACGCAACTCTGAAAAACACATACTTTTTTACGACCGAGATTATTGGAGTTTTTGTCTTTGAAGTCGCATGCCGTTTTTTTACAAGTTTGTATGTACGACATACCGCCGTGCCGGGATATATCTTTTTCATTCTACATAGAATAAATAATAAAAACCGTGACACAAAATGTATGGGTTGTATAAAAAGTTTAATACATATTTTGATATTTGATTGTATTATAATTTAATTAATTTAAAAACTCAGTTAAGCTCATGAGCATTATTAGCATTAGCATATTTATAAATTCAGAGCGGCGCCTAATTTCTCTTGACGCCGTGGGGCCTTGCCCCCCCATGCCCACCCGGTATCTACGCCACTGGTGTGAATCTAAAATACTCATTATTAAAGCCGCTAAATATTTCGTAGTTTTTAAAGGATTGTTATTTGCATTTATGTCATAGTAGAGTGTATGTAATAAAATATTCCACTTTTTTGTCACAAGCTAAATTTTTCAGGGACGAAAGTACATGATAAGGTAACTCTTATGTATATATGAGTTCATAACGTTATTCGCCGTCTTCTGATTTCCAGTCGCCATTGGTCTCGGTCCTCCCATAAGTTCTCGTTTAACCCTCTGGATCTGATGTTCTTGTCTATCCCTTCTCTCCAGCTCATTCTGGGTCGTCCCCTCCTCCTTCTCCTCTGGGGCGTCCATTGCCTTGGTAGCCTATTTTCTTCCATTCTCTGGACGTGCCCGTACCATCTTAGTTAGTTTATTTGAATGTCCTCTGTTATAGCGTGTTTGACTTCCCATAATCTATCTGATCCTTTCGTTCTTGACTCTATCCAACTTTGATTTATCGGCGGCACGTCCCCAATAGTCCATTTCTGTGGCTTTCAATGATTTTATTGTTTTTTTCTTTCAGCGGTCATACTTCACTACTATAGGTAACTATGCTATTGTATATGCTATGTTTGTTTTCTTTGGATATTGTTCTGTCCCATAGTATACCGTTGAGTTGTCTAATCGCCTGCCGTCCTCGATTGATTCGGTGCTTAATCGCCTCGTCCATGTTCCCGCCATTTGTGATGTGCATGCCGAGGTATTTGTATGCTGTACTCCTCAATTAGTTTAGGAGTCATATATTCTAAGTCCTCATACTCTTGGGCCAGGACTATTTGATCGTCAGCGAAGCAAAGGGTGTATACTATGCACTCGTTTAGTGGTATTCCCATACCACTATACTTTCTTTTCCATGCCTTTAGGGCTTGTTTCAAATATATTTTAAAAAGGGTGGGTGATAGGCCCCAGCCCTGTTTTAAGCCTATGCTCGTATCAAATCCTTTTGAGAGTGCTTGTCCCTTCTTTATTTTACTCCTGTTGTTTTTATACAGTTCTTGAACAGCTTTTATCAGTGTTATGCTGATGTTTGTTTTCTCTAGTGCGTCCCAGAGTTTTGATTGAGGGACGCTGTCATATGCCTTCCTAAGGTCGACGTACAGGAGGTGTAGTTCCTGATTTCGTGCCGCTTTCTTCTCGATCATTTGGGTAATCGTAAATAGATGGTCGATGGTAGATCTGCCGACTCTGAAACCTGCCTGTTCTTCAGCTTCCATGTCGCAGTATTCGCCCTCAATTTTCCCTTTCACCAGTTTTCCGTAAACACTCGAGACAGTGGCGAGCACGGCGATTCCTCGATAGTTGTCGCAAACATCCTTACTTCCCTTCTTATGTATCGTTGTTATATACGATGATCTCGATTCTTCAGGGATGCTCTCCCCATTTAGACACTTTTGAAATAGATTTGCTAGCTGTTCGTAAAGTTTTTCTGTGCCGTGTTTAAGTAGTTCTGGTGGGATGTTGCCTGGGCCTGCCGATTTTTTGTTTTTTAAAGTTTGACATACCCGTCTTACTTCTCTACTATTAATTCTGATTGGGGATGCTATGGTTCGTACTTGTGTATTCGCTTCTAGTTGTTGGTATTCTTCCCTATCTTCCGTTAATAGTTTGGCAAAGTATTCGTCCCATTTTTGTAGCGTGATTGGCGAGATGATGTCTCTTTTCTGCTCTTGGCGTAGATATCTTAGTATTTTCCAGCTTTCGGTGCTTCTGCTACCTCCTATATATGCGTTTATCATAGTGCAGTTTCTTTCCCAACTTTCATTCTTCTTTCGGGCTATTGCTGCGCGGACTGTTTTTTGGGCTGCTTTGTATTCACTTCTACTTTGATCTGTTTTAATACTAAGGTATCTGTTGTATTTTTGGCTTTTGGTGTTTATTACTCCTTCGATTTCTTCATCCCACCAGTATGCTTTCTTACGTTTTGGTTTTTTCGTATCTTCCCAGGACTTCTTCTGTAGTGTTTTATAGGCACTCCTTGATGTAATTGTACTGTTCTTCTGTGCTGGCAAGGTTCCTCTGTGTGAGTTTTTGATCGAGTCGTTTTCAATACAGCTCCTTTACGCTTTCGTGATCAAAACTATCTAGGTTGTGTTTGGTTTCTGTATTCTTTAATTCTAGGTATTCCTTTCCTTTATTTTCTGTTAGTTTGTCGGAGGACCGGGACCAGTATTTGTGCTTGGTAACTCTTATTCCGGAGGTAATACAAAATAAGACTGTGCAAAAGGGCACTATTATCACAAATCGAGATATTGATACCACCGTATAGGGGAAAAAACAAATAATTTTTTCAAAGAAAACAAGTAGTTACTACAAAATTTTTTATTAGAAAATGTAAAAAAAATAATAAAAATACACATCTACCCAAGCATCTACCTATTGCTTCCAAATATATTTTTTTCTGGCTCTTCGCCGCTTCTAAGATCTTTTGATTGTTGCTGACCTCTTTGTAAAAATCACCGCAGTTATACTTTAAATTAAAACATATTAGAAGCCTACTTTTAATTAAATTAACTGAGCATCGGTTTCGATTATCTTCGATTGTTGCCAGATTAATAATATTAATAGTAATAGGCATTGCATTTTGGTGATAGACATTATTAGATTCGGGTATTTTTTATTTGAATATTTGTCCTGAAAATTACAACAATTTTGCTATTTTTATATTTCGAGTTTGGTAGGTATAAAAGAGGACATTTTCTATATGTTAGAGAAAAGAGGACAGGAAAATAGAAAAGAAGACTGTCCTCTGGAATAGAGGACGGTTGGCAAGATAATTATTTTCATATTTTTTATGATATGATCATGAATAAAGTTACATACTGTAACAGCATATAAACTTTTTAGATTGAGAACTCCATTTCTATACAAAACGCTCGTTGAAACAGCCTGGGTTTTCTTAGAATGATTTGGCAATATAATTTTGTACCCTTTTTAGTTGCTCCAGATGGACACCACATGCACCCCCCAAACAACGATTTCATAATTTACATAATTTAACAGCGTCTCGACAAGGGCCTTATATAACGTAGGTAATTAGATGTTTTCTATAGAGGATGTCCTGTAAAGGAAAAAAATTGTAAATTAAAGATCGAATTTTTTTGCTTTCATACAAAACATGTTCATTCCTTTTAAGGTGTTTATCTATAATGAGTCCCAGGTATCGTGTTTTACTACATTCGACCAGAGGTTGACGAATGTTATCAAGGAAGATCTGGTCTAAATCTGGGCGGTTGGCTTCAGTTAGAGAGAATGCGATAAGTTGTGTTTGATTAACGTTGCATCGAAGTTTGAAGGTGTCCAGATAGTTTTTAACCTTGACAAACCAGATCTCAACTTCTCCCTTACGTCCCCCCCAGGATGGTGTCATCCGCGTATGCAATTATCCTTCCCCCTACTTTAAGACCGCAAAGAGCGTTTACATAAATTATAAAAAGGATTGGACCGACCAGGTCTATAAATAGAGCTACACATTTCTGGTCATTGTTTAGGCACTTGCCGATCCCGTCAACAAACTCATATATGGCAGTAGAAGTGCTGGCTCGTTCGATGAATCCAAACTGATTCTTGGAAAGTACATCATTTACTGGAAAAAATCAATAACTCTTGTTTTAAGGCATTGATGTTTTAAAATAAGTAGGAACGATCAAAACGACCCCAGATTTGAAAATTTGATGTAGAATATCCACAAGTGGTTGTGTAAGTTGTTTATGTAAAAGTTTATGGTTTTTGAAGATATTTGATCAAATCCTGCAGAACAGTTATTTTTTAAACTAGCTATAATTCTGATTACTTCACTTTCATTTGTAGGTCTGAGATACATAGATGAGGAAGATTTAATTGACCCCATTTTAAAAGGATGATTAGGAATATCAATACTATCTGACATAGATTTACCTATATTTATAAAATATTCAATATATCTGCTATTTCTTTTTGATTTGGTATATTTTGACCATTATGTTGTATTTTTGTCAGGGATAGTTTTGTTTTGTGATCGTTTGTAACTTCGTCACAAGTTTATACTTACATCTTTTTGATATCTGCTGCACTGTCCCTTATTTTGCCTCTATAGTAATTGTTTATGGTATCGTTTATTAGTTTTTTAATGAATTCCTGTAATTTTTATAATCTTGAATTTTGTCTGTTGTTGAATTCTTTGTCAATCCTTTTTTTAATTTGTCTTTGTGTTTTATAGATTTTATTAGGTATACCATTTGATATCCAAGGTTTTATTTTGTTGTATTTTTGTTTAATTTTTATAGTTGGGGGCCTAATTATCAATAAGTAGAACGATATAGTAAAAAAATCCTATTTGCTAGTAAAGATAGTGGAGGAATTAAGTGTAACACCTCGCCATCAGATAATATTTTCTCAATTATTTTTTATTTGGCAATTAAAAATCATTATAATGCTGCAGAAATAGTGGATATTGAGGCTGTGTGCTCGAAGCAAGGACTCTTTGAAAAACAACAATTATCAGCTTATAGAAAAAAAAACATGATCAATAAATTAATTAAAACAATAGTAATAATTTTAGATTTATTACAGTATCGCTAAAATTCTGCTTTTATTTAGTAATATAACCAAATGAGTTTACCGCTGAAAAAGAAGGGCATTGCCGCCAATCATGACTTCTATCCAGTATTTAACAGGAAATGCAAAAGGCCACTTAAAATAAATTACAATTAAGCTCCCAAGTTCTTTATGGAGTCATAGTATACACACACACGCACAAAACTAACAAAAATAAGCTACAAATAATATTCCAAAATCCAAAACAAAACCCATGAGACAATAGTGAATGTCCCCAGGTACATTCGCAACACAGACATACACAAAGACTTCAAAGTAGACACAACTAACGACTTCTTGGCAGTAGAATACACAAGGTTTTTGGAGCAAGTACACAATCACATAATTCCACTCATTAGCACACACTTTAGCCAGTGGCGTAGCGTGAGGAAAATATTAAGGGATGCAATGAGCAAAAGTGGGAAATGCGCCGCAGATAAAAAAACGAGCGGCTAAGGATCGCGGGCAACATTAACGCTGATTGGTAAAAATGTGCCGTATCTTAGTCAAGCATATTAACAACTCAATAAGTACACTGAGATATTGGAAACCCATGCCTTGCTGCCAAGTTATAGGCTTGATTTTATAGCACAGTTATCCACAATTAGGATTATAAATTTAAACATGAAAAAGATTATTTTTTATTAGTAACAAAATCTTTGTGGAAAAAGCATACACCATGGTTTCTGACCCCATTTGGATATTCTCACTGATGCATCCAAAGCTTCCAAGACCAAATCGGTTGGAATTGGCCTTTTCTGCCCCATCCTTGAACTTTCGATTTTGCAAAGCCTTGCTGTGAACACAGACGTGTTCTGCTGAAATAATTGCAGTTAATAGAACATGTACGCTATGTATGAAAAAGGATATTAGATAGAGAAAAAATACAGTGTTGCTTTTAGATGTATCGTCAGCATATGATAGAGTGTAATCCAATTGCTGTATAGAAAGATACTATCATTAGGCCTTTCTTCTGATATTTGCAATTCTATATACGTCCCTTTGTTATTAATTATAAGGAAGAACATCACATATCTGATTAATCAAATGAATGAAGTCTTATATTCCCTATAAGGTTGATTAAGTGAGCATAACTCTGATATACAAGTAAAGGCAAAAAAGGTATGCAAGTTCTGAGAGCGGTGGCTATAGACTTTAGTGGAGTGCAGACCAATAACACCTTATTGAGTGGGTATTGTGCAGACCCGTTGAGTCTTTTAGATATTTACAAAAAGCATGATTCGTTCACATATGGAATACATATGCTTCTTTGATATTTCAACCAATTTCTAAAGCCCTGAATGAGAAATTAGATACGTTTTTAAATTCGAAGAATATGATGTAGAATAATAACGGGATGTATGAAAATCATCCCAACTCCAACTAACGCTCTCCTGGCAGAATGTAACGGAATATCATTGGAATTCAGAATGCAAACACAGATATTTATTCCTAAAAATCTTACCATTGTAATAATAATTCGACAGATTGGGATGCTTTCTGGTTGTATTGATAATCAAAAAATTACTTTTTGGTGAGGTAAAAAAGTGCCGTTTCTTATTCAAGCATATAAACAACTCAATAAGTACACTGAGATATGGGCAGCAAGGCATGTGCTGCCCAAGTTATAGGCTTGATTTTATAGCACAGTTGTCCACAATTAGAATTATAAATTTAAACATGATATATAGGATTTTTTTTAATAACAGAATCTTCGTATAGAAAGCTTACACCATGGTTCCTGACCACATTTGGATATTCTCACTGATGCATCCAAAGCTTCCAAGACTAAATCGGTTGGATTTGGGGTTTTCTGCCCTTCCTTGGATTTTCGATTTTGCAAAGCCCTGCTGGGTGAACACAGACTTGTTCTGCTGAAATAATTGCAATTAATAGAACATGTACGCTATGTATTAAAAAGGATATTGGATAGAGACAGGATGTAATGTTCACAGATTCCTTAAGTGTCATTCAGAAAATTAATAAAACAGGCATCTCCCAAATTGGATCATATTAGTTTCTTGACCAAACCAAAGATTTAATACCTTATTAAATCCTTGGACCAAACAGTACTTATTGAATGTAAACAAACATGGATTTGACATTGTACTCTCATGGATATTGGATCCCGAATCACTCTGGTATTTACGGAAATTAAATAGTTGATCAACTGGCTAATATTGGATTAATGTTAGGAATGAATCCCTTTGGCCATTTAAATTAGATAAATATAATCTGTTTCCCGTCATTAAAGAAGAAATAAGCAATGCTTGTATATCTGCCTGGAGGGAGTTCACACAAAATATGGGAAGATGGTATGCGTCAGTTCAGGGTGAATTTCCTAAGATACCATGGTATAGGAACATTGACTACGTTGATAGAACACATCTCACAACGATCGTCAAAATGATGATAGGTCATTGTTTGTCTTCTGGGACATCTGTATTGTAAATGTAATACTGGTGTGGGAGATATGGAGCACGTTTAATTGCCCAATTATGGATGGTGATCTCTATCAAGATCTAATAAGGTTGCCCTGTCAATAAATAATGAATTATCTGACTCACTCACAACAAAGTAAACCTATGAATTGAAAAATTTTATAATTTAAGATATTAAATCTATTTATTTTTTCTTCCCCAAGGAACCTTATCCGAAGCAACTTTTGGGAGGTGTAATGCTCCTTTATTGCCACCGATCTCCATATATGGATAAGTACAAACCGTCTGCATGCGTCGAAAAATCGTACCAATCATGGGGAAAAAAACGGGTTCTGCGGCGGACAGAACTGAAAATAAGATAATTTTACTCAGGCGCACAAACACCGAGAAGCGACAGAACGAAATCAGCTCATAAAGCTTTTACAGTTCGGTAATCAAAAATATTATCAAATTTCTCTGACCTTGCTTGTTGCTTGCGCTTGAAATAATTCTTTTTTCTGTGTTTGCCGTAATGGGTTTCGGCGTTTCGTTTCGTTCACTTATTGAAGTACGTACGTGCGTCTGAGTGGTTTATATTATCGTTTTCGTTGAAAATAACTAATTTACTCCTGGACATCTATAAGTTCAAGTCGGAAATAATAGTCAGTGACTCATTTTTAGTTTTAAGGCGCGCCTCGAGGGGTAAGGGAAGAGAGAAGGAAATTCCAGCGGCGGATACAATTGCTTTGTAAATTAATATGTTATAATAACTATATAATGGAATAGTAATAAGTAAACTTAGGCAAATATCCACTTAAAAAAATAAAGTGTATGCACATAAATATGCATGGTTTTAGTCTAAAATATGCAAAAAAACATATATTCAAAATTATTCCTAAATCTAGTAATAAGCAACAAAATTGTACTACAAACAAATAGTAAAATATTCATTGAGGCTAGGAAAAAAAGAGTCATGGATGATAAGGGGTTTTTCTTATCATAAAATACCATATTGAAAGTTGCATCGAAAGTTTACATCAAACATCAATAAAACTTTGAGTTTACTACTCGTTATCGGAGGTTCCCAAGCGGTAACCGATCCAAATACTAATCACGCCCGACGTTGCTTAATTTCAGCGATCGAACAGGAACTGGCATTTTAAACGGCATTATAAGATCCTTTACACAAATAGTGCACTATATAAAAATCGGCCTTTCCTATTGGCCGATCCGCATGGCCTTCTGCTCGCTTCGCTCGCTACGGGGGCTCAAAGAAAGGAAACTAACCAGGTGCTAACTCAAACTAACCCAAGACATACCCAAAATCAAGGAAAAAACTGTTTAGAGACATAATCTTAAAAAGAATAATAAAAAAAAGCAACGGGGTTTGAACCCGGGCCGTCCAGGTGAGACCCAGTTGTCTAAACATCTACACCAAGAGACCTCTTGACAGAAATCGTTTGCATCACGAAGACATATTGTAATACGAGATGGATCAACCAATAGGAGAGGTCGATGTTTACATAGTGCATTATTTGTGTAAAGGAACTTAAAAAGCTTTTCAACGTGCTATGGTCCTTACCTGTACATTTTAGCATGTTCATAGAATAAAAAACAAAAACATTCGCATTTATATTAGTTAGGATTCTTTAATAATACGTACTGGCAGCTTCGGAGCGGATAAATTCACTGCTCAAATTCGACACGAAAATCTAATGCCACCAGGAATAACATCAACATATGAACACAGGATATTTACCTTATAATCTTGGGCCGACATCCTTTGATTTGGGACAATCACTAGCTTTTTCAAATTTTACCGCTTTAAGCGTCTGGGCATCTGAATAATACTTTTGACAGTTCGTATAATTTAAAATAATAATATGCTTTTTTATCGTCTAAAATCCGTTTGAAACGATTTTAAATGGCAAAATTGTATATAGTACTGTCCTAGCGGCTAGAATCGGTTTACACATTTACTTTCCATTTGCCGAGATTTACCCTCATATCGCCGCGTAAGAAGTTTACACATCAAAAACTCAAGGGCATTCAAGATCAAATTACCTTAATGTCATTCAAGGTAAAAGACACCACAAAACAGTCCCAAGGACCTTCAAGGTCATACATGCTTGGAGCAATCCCAAGGTCATATGCGCGACCTTCAACAAAAACTCAAGGACATTCAAGGTAAAATGTCAAGGACATTCAAGGTGAAATTAGGCCAATGTCGTTCAAGGTCGAATACACTTAAGACCAAGTGGGCGAGGTTTATCTCAATGTCACCGGAGGGTGGTGAGGGGGCAAAAAGTTGGAGGGGGAGAATTGAGGCCGCCTAAAGCACTCTACTGTGGATTAATTCACTGGATACTTTCGACACGAAAATCTACAAAGCTTGTTCTTTTACCAGCTACTCATCTTGGGCCGACATCCTTTGATTTGGGAAGGTCAATAACCAAATTTTGCAAATTTTAGAAGAGGGCTATGACTCAATATTGTTTTAAACGTCTGGACATCTGAATAATACTTTTGACAGTTCGTTTAATTTAAAATAATAATATGCTTTTTCATCATCTAAACTCCGTTTTAAAACGATTTTAAATGACACAATTGTATAAAAATCACAAAATTCGGACTTTTTTAGGACGATAGCCGTGGCTTCGGACGAATTTGACGTGGATTTTGAAGCGAAAAGTCATTTTAAATTCAACCGTCCATTAAAAAAAACAAACATAGATGGAAAATTATAGAAGAGGCCATGACTGAATATTGTTTTAAAAGTCTGGGCATCTGAATAATACCTTTGACGGTTCGTTTAATTTAAAATATGCTTTTATATCATCTAAAATCCGTTTAAAACCGATTTAAATGGCCCAATTGTATAAAAATCCTTCACCGGCTTATAATGTCACAATCGGTTTACACATTTTCGCCCCATTTACCGAGATTTACCCTCATACCGCCGCGTAAGATGTTTACACATAAAAAATGTGCAGATATGAAAACAGAAAAAATTACCCTTCACTTTTAGATAGGAAAATCTATAACATAATATAATTATAGGCAAAAGCGATCTTATCGTGCGGGTCCAAAGGTCACAATTTTTAGTAAAAACTTCATTTGTGGCAGATTTTGCGTGTAAAATCTGTCAAAGTAATGACATTTAATGAAAAATAATAATAAATAAAAAATAAATAAATAAATAATTAATAAATAAAAATGTGACCTTTGGACCCGCACGATAAGACCGCTTTTGACTATAGCCATAACGTTACTGTAATATCTTTAACCTGTTCTGATTCTGTTTAGCCCGTTTTGGCTATTTCTAGTCACTTTTGGTTAGTCGTTCAAACAACTTTCCGTTAGTTCCAACTTATTGATGTGTAAACATCTTACGTGGCAGTATGAGGGCAAAACTCGGCAATGAAAATGTGTAAACCGATTCTAGCCGCTAGGGCGGTATTATATCCAATTTGCCATTTAAAATAATTTTAAATGGATTTTAGATGATAAAAAAGCATATTTTAAATTAAACGAACAGTCAAAATTATTATTTATTAATTATTATATTCGCAGTGTATTTGGATCCATAGCACAGCTTATTTTTAATGGACGGTTGAATTTAAAATGAATTTTCGCTTCAAAATTCACGACAAATTCGTCAGAAGCCACGGCTATCGTCCTAAAAAGTCCGAATTTTCGGGTTTTTATATAATTTTGTCATTTAAAATCGTTTTTAAACGGATTTTAGATGATAAAAGAGCATATAATTATTTTAAATTAAACGAACTGTCAAAAGTATTAATCAGATGCCCAGACGTTTAAAACAATATTGAGTCATAGCCCTCTTCTAAAATTTGCAAAATTTGGTTATTGACTTTCCCAAATCTAAGGATGTCGGCCCACGATTACTAGGTAAATAAGCTGTGTCCATATATTGATGTTATTCCTGATGGCATTAGATTATCGTGTCGAATTTGTGCAGTGAATTAATCCACTCCGAAGCTGCCAGTAAGTATTATAAAATAATCCTAACTAATATTACAGATGCGAATGTGTTTGTTTGTTTGTTTCTTAAGCTTTCACGCATAAACTGTTCCGATCGTCATGAAATTTTGTACAAATATTTTCAAGAGTATAGTAAAGAATATAGGACACTTTTAGCTTTTATCCGAGACTTCGTTCGCGTTGAGGATTTTAAACTTGGTTATTAAACCTAATTTTTATCCTATGACCAAGGTAAAACGCAACAATGGCCATAGCATGTTAAAAATGCTAGTTCTCGTCCGATCACGAAGTTAAGCAACGACGGGCGGGGATAGTGCTTGGATGGGTGACCGCTGGGGAACACAACGTGCTGCTGTCGTTTTTTTACAACCGTTGTCGTTAGAGGATATGTTTACACATCAGTGTCTCGACTACTACCAGACTCGTTCAATTTTTTTTTAGTCATTTGAACTGACTCCGATACGTTATAATCAAATTTAATCTTTTCGTTTTGATTAGTTTTAACTTACTTTAATTTTTGCAATCTATTCCGATACGGTTTGGCCCGTTTTGGTGCTTTTGGTTACTTGTGATTAGTTTTCGTTAGTCATTCAATCAGCTTTCGGTTAGCTTTAGTTAGTTTTAAATTATTTTAGTAATTTGAACCGGTTCCGATACGTTATGGTTAATTTTAGTTAGTCGGCAAAATTCGGTTAATTCCAAGTTCGTTTCACATTATAAGCTTAATATTT
Source organism: Pissodes strobi (assembly GCA_016904865.1). Classification (NCBI taxonomy): domain Eukaryota; kingdom Metazoa; phylum Arthropoda; class Insecta; order Coleoptera; family Curculionidae; genus Pissodes; species Pissodes strobi. The sequence continues at coordinate 25,836 of MU182073.1, forward strand.
TTAATCTGTTCTGATATGTTTTAGCCCATTTTGGTGCTTTTGGTTACTTTTGGTTAGTCGTTCACTTTCGGCTAATTTCAGTTAGTTTTAATTTATTTTAGTTATTTGAACCGGGTCCAAAACGTTATAACCAATTTTAGTGTTTTTGGTTATTCACCAAAATAAGGTTAATTTGAATTAGTTTCATATTACTTCAATATTTTTAATTTTTTAGATACGTTTTGGCCCGTTTTGGTGCTTTTAGTTACTTTTGGTTAGCTTTGGTTGGTTATTCAATCAATTTTCGGTTACTTTCAGTAACTTTCAATTTATTTGAGCCATTTGAACCGGTTCCGATACGTTAAAACAATTTAAACGTGTTTGGTTAATAATGTAGGTCATCGCAAAAATTCGGTTAATTTGGGTTAGTTACTTATTTTATTCTTAATTTGTTCCGATACGTCTTAGTCAATTTTGGTTACTCTTGATTAGTTTTGGTTCAACATCTTTTGGTTAAGTTTAGTTAGTTTTAATTTATTTTACTCATTTGAACCGGATTCGATATGTCATATCCAATTTTGATGTTTTTGGTTAACTTTAGTTAGTCGCCAAAATTCGGTTAATTGTTAGTTTCAACTTGTTTTAGCCCCTTTTGATGCCTTTGGTTACTTTTGGTCCATTTTGGTTAGTCGTTCAATCAACTTTCGGTTAATTTCAGTTAATTTTAATTTATTTTAATCATTTGGACCAGTTCCGTTACACTATAACCAATTTTAGGGTTTTTGGTTAGTCACCAAAATTCGGTTAATTTAAGTTAGTTTTAACTTAGTTCAATATTTTAAATCCATTTCGATGCGTTTTAGCCCATTTTGATGCTTTTAGTTACCTACTATTGGTTAGTCGTTCAGTCAAGTCTCAGTAAAGTTCAGTTAGTTTTAATATATCTTAGCCATTTGAACCGGTTCCGGTACGTTATAAGCAATTTTAATGTTTTGGTTAGTTTTAGTTAGTCGCCAAAATTCGGTTAATTTGGGTTAATTTTAACTTACTTCAATATTTTTAATCTATTTCGAAATGTTTTACCCGTTTTGGTGCTCTTAGTTACTTTTGGTTAGTTTTGATTAAACATTCAATCACCTTTCGATATCATAAGCAATTATAATGCTTTTGGTTAGTTTTGGTTAGTCACCTAAATTCGGTTAATTTGGGTAAGTTTTAACTTATTTCAATCTTTTTAATCTATTTCGATATGTTTTAGCCCGTTTTGGTGATTTTAGTTATTTTTGGATATTTTCAATCGTTTTTCGGTTACTTCCAATTAGTTCCAATTTATTTTAGTAATTTGAACCGGTTCCGATACGTTATAAGCAATTTTAATGTTTTTGGTTAGTTTTGGTTAGTCACTAAAATTCGGTTAATTTGGGTTAGTTTTAACTTACTTCAATATTTTAAATATATTTCGATACGTTTTAGCCCGTTTTGGTGCTTTTCATTAGTTTTGGATAGTCGTTCAATACACTTTCGGTTAGTTTCAGTTAGTTCCAATTTATTTTAGTAATTAGAACTGATTCCGATACGTTACAATCAATTTAAGTTTAAATAAACAAGCTAACACGATCTCTCACGGGTACGACGCGACGTCATGAATGTGGCAAATGTAGCATGCATTTTTTCACAATTTGAGGCCCTATTTAGGAAAACAGAAACATTTTCAATGCTAAAACAAAACGATAACCTAAACCCGCAAGCGCGACTATGCAACAGATCTCTCACAGGGTACATGCTCGTTTACTGTTGCAACGTTGCGACCTCCGCCCGACGGTCGTAAAATATCAGTATATTTACGACCGTCGATCGCGAACCTCTGTTAAAGTACAGCTGCTTCAAATGCTCCGCGTAACGCGCGTATACGGGCCACAATGAATTTGGCAGCGGTGCACGTTTTGTGCCAGAACTCTGTGTCCGCATTTAGAATAAGCGGCATTTTGCGAGCATTTCATACCAGATTTATTGTTAAATATGAAATATTACTTTAAGCCGCTCACGTTGGTCTGTTTTCGAACGAGTGACTGACGTCACTGACTATTATTTCCGTCTCAAGGTATAGTTTAGTTTATTATTATAATAGTTCGTTATTAGTGTATTTTGTTAATGTATAAGTTGGTGTAGACGTTAGGAATATGATTTAAAGACAAAAGACCTTAAAAGACAATGGCGTCAACTGCCAAGGTCAAAGAAAATACTCAACGGTGTTTGATTTGGTGTTGCCAAAATAAGGGTAGAATACCAGGGATTTCTTATTTTAAGTAAGTATCATTTTCTTTTAAGGATAACTGCAGCATTACATACAAAATATCGGAATAATATCTTAAAAAGGGTTTATTTACTGTCACGATGCCTAAATAGCAGTGAGTTTATTCAGTTTTATCATTTTGTATTAAAAGAGTCTTCTTATAGGTAGGATGGATTTTAATTTACTTTGTTGAGGAGCTTTGATGCTCTAAACAGTTTTTTTTAGATCCTACAATGGGTAATTGTTCCCAACACTTGTTTCTGCTATTTTAAAAGATTTTTAAAAATTGTTTTACACACTACATATTATATGGGTTCAATAATATAGAAATGATCCGTGAGGGGAGCTTTAATTTTTTTTCCAATATTTACCCCCTTCTTTTAAAAATTTAGGACAGAAAAGTGTAGTGAGTGACGTAAAGTACAATTTGTATGTCTTTTCAATCTGTAAAGGTAAAGAAAAAATAAAAGAAGGGAGTAAAAATTGGAAAAAAATGTTAAAGCTTCCCCCACGGATTATTTCTATGTTGAACCTATAGAACAGTCTGTAAAATATTTTTAAAAAAATCTATTAAAATAGCAGAAACAGGTATACGGAACAATTAGGAAGTTTCATCAATTTTTTGATAGCCCATGAAAACTAAGCGGACACGTGTCTTTTCTTTTTTTCATAAGGCGAAAAATGAGGCAGATACGCCTTGAAATGTGCTTATGACGTCACAATACACATGAATTATTACGTCACACCATGCATAGTATATCTATATATACAAAACTAAAAACTGGCATAGCTCTGGTAATATTCATATTTAGTGGAAATAAAAAAATACTTTTTTTACTGTTGTAATAAAAAATAATCAGTTTAATTTCTCAGGAATCTTCCTAATTACTCTTAAATGTTTTAAGGTGTTCATGAGCATTTAGACATGTGTATAGTCTTAGGAATTTTGTATCTTGGTACATACTACCTACATATTTTGTATTATTGGCTTTTTCCAAATAGACAACTACTACTACCAGCGAATATTAACTACGACAAGAAGGTCCACTTAATGACAAGAGAGCACTACAAAGGGATCGTCGTTTAATTTCTTCGTTGCCTGGTAACGTTCGGCGAATTTCGCCGCACACAGGTTGAATTTAAATAAAAGCTGGCCATAAACGATATTTTCGTTTGCGGTATATTTAATCAAATTTATGACGAAATTATTTATAGCACTCTAACACTCTATTTGGCTTTGGAAAAACACAATTGATATCTTCTGAATTGTTTGCAGCTCCATGTCAAACTTACGTTATGTTTTTTTTATTATTATCACCAAATAAATTTTTTAATAAAGTTTGTATTCAACAGGCTGTTTCAAAAATCTGTTAACGTTTTTAATTAGTTATTATTGATAACAATACTCAAGGTATGTAATAACTAATATTTAAAAGATTTTGATTTTGTGCTAATGATTTCACTATATTTCCGATTACTAATATTCTGACAAAAGACATCAAGAAGAAAATGTTGCTCGATTTTTCCCCATCTTTTAATATTTAATTAAATTTTGGCCTTTTGGGTGTTTTTAAAATTGGTTAAAGGTTTCGCACAATATTTTTACTGTATATTTCATTCCTATTTTGTAATACAATACAACTAAAAAATAGCGATATTATCTTATATCGAATATTGACTCGACTATATAATTTAGGCGTGAAAATTAATCTGACAAAAGGATGAGCTGGTCTATGGCCGCCGCGTCAAAGGTCGCCTGCCAACTTGATTGTTTTATTTGTATCATGGCCTGCCGATATCGTTGACATGCCGCCGTGGAAAGTGATCCTTCTTATCAAATAGTTTTGCCCAAATACATAATAAAAAGATAAAGACTGATATACTACACAGCTAACGTGCTAACACTCCGTTGAGGATATGTGTTGGTGTTATACCTAATTGTGCAACAACTGAAGTACTGAAGCCAGATTATCAGAAAATGGCGCGTCGAAATGAGGAGCGTTATAAGATCCTTTACACAAATAGTGCCCTATAAAAAATCGGCCTCTCCTTTTGTTCAATTCGCATGGCCCTCCGCTCGCTTCGCTCGCTACGGGGGCTCGAAGAAAGGAAACTAACCAAGTGCTAACCCAAACTAACCCAAGATGTACTTAAACTAATCCAAGACGTACCCAAAATCAAGAAAAAAACTGTTTAGAAACATAAACTTAAAAAAAATAAAAAAAGGAACGGGGATCGAACCTAGGCCGTCTAGGTGAGACCCAGCTGTCTAAACCTCTACACCACGACACTCCGGAGAGCTCTTGGCAGAAATTGATTGCATCACGAAGACATATTGTAATACGAGATGGACCAACCAGTAGGAGACGTCGATTTTTACATAGTGTACTATTTGTGTAAAGGATCTTAAAATGCAAATGAGGATCCCTTATTAGCTAAATTTGTAACGTGCGCAGCTTTCCCTGCTGCTGTCTTGTTTGAGCATTTACGTTTCTCTGTTTTTTTTTTTGCTTCATATATTGTACGTAAGGTATTTTCAAATGTCATTTAAATTACCCTTAACTCAACGCATTATTATTAAAATTCCAATAATTTATATTGGAATTTTAAAAGCTATATCTGTTGTAAAGTCATCGGTACCGGGTGGGCAAGAAATAATCGATTAAACGCTTAATATTTTAGCAAACAACTGAATAACCGATTAATCGATATAATCGATCATCCATATTTTCTGAAATATTAATCGATAAGTCGATTAATCGGTAATTTCTTAAAAGTGAATCGAATAATCGATTATTGTCGCCCACCCCTAATCCCATATTATTGTAGTAAGTGAAACTGAAGCTTAAATTTCGGCAGAATCATTATTGCTGATGCAAGACTGATGTTATTATAAAAAGAGGTAATAAATACTTTGGCTGAATCAGCAGATAAAAATTTATAATTTAGTTTTAATTTGTAAATATGGCTTTAATATTACCTTGGGATAGTCAGAATATAAGCAAGTGTTTTTGAACAACAGCTGCACTGATGCTTCTATATTTGTTACTAGTTTCGTTCCTATTAGATTAATTTAAGAAAGAAAATGATAACTCTGAAATACATGTATGGCAAAATTTCAGGCCCTCATCAACGCGTTTCTGTCGTCCGCTTAACATTCATTTTGCTCGTGTGACTCCTGAATTAACCTTTGCAAAAACAAAATTTGGATCATCGAATTAAACATTTAAAACCCTTTTCTTTACAACGAAGGAGCCCTTAATTTTCAAACTCATTTTCTAAAACGATTTATGAACATACAAATGATTTTTATACATGATTTTTATCGTTAGTGCTAATTGATACTCCCTATATATAAATATAGATGATGAGCAAAAAATTCAACAATTATTTCTCTAAAACACGATATATTAAACGTGTAATACTTAATAACTTGTATGTCTTATTTCTGGTAAACCTTATTATGGCCAGCTTTCCTAGAAATTTGACCAGTGTGCGCCGGGTCCAAAGGTCACATGCCAGTATCATGCTAGTTTTCGCGCGGGGAAGGAGACATACCGTTGACGTGCCGCCGCGGAGAGTGAATCTTCTTATCGTAGTTATTATTCGCTGCTACTACCTAATGTAAGCGAATGTAAATAAAACGTTTATATCATGATGTTTTGTTTTAATAAACCTTTCTGTGCCCCAAAGTTATTTTAGCTATTCAATGCAACAAAAATTCATATTTTAAAAAACTAAAAAAAGGTGTATTTCTTGCCTACAGATTGTGGTATGTAATGTGTGAATGCAAAATACTTTAACATTACAAATCTCTTTTAAAAGTAGACTAACTTAAAGAGAAAGTAAAATTTAAGGCAAACGCATATAAAAAGGGTTTTATTAGGAGGTGGTTCCATTTTTTAATATTTTTGAATCAAAGGAATGATTTAAAAAAAATTACAAGTTTCAGTGCTGCGCCTGTGTTACACCAGATTTTACAGTATAAATCATTCAAATTTTCTTGGTCATAAAATCATTTTGGGCAAACTAGTTAATATTTTTAACAAAAAAAATGCATGCCACACATAAAGAATGTAAAAATTAGGTAGGTACCAAAATATTTGGTAGTATTTTTTTTGCATACCTATCAATGGTTTATTCCTTAAACATAATTATATACTTACTGTCATATTTTTACATTTTTTAATTGGTTTTTGTGTCGCCCAGGGACGAGGAAAGAAATAGTTTTTATTTTTTTTTGTCTCCAAAACAAAGCAAGATTCGGAAAAAATAGCAAAAGTTGTATATTTTATCGGTTGGTCTATTCTATTTCTTTTAAAAACCAATGGCTTGCAATTTTTGTGTTAAATATATCATCTATCAACTTGCTTTTAAATTTTTGGTAATATATACAACGGGAAAAATATTTTTCCAAATTCTCAAAATCCGGACCTGTCGCTTATTCGCGGCCATGCGGTGATGAAGCACGTGGAATCGATCGATATCCTGCTAATTGAAACTGCGCACTCTCAGAATTACCTTCTTTTGTTTACATCTGAGGGCGCATGAATCAGTATGATTTGGATCGCTTTGTGCTTATCCATATATGGAGATCGGTGTTTATTGCCCTGGAGAGATAACAGTTTTTGTCCTGTGTCGTGAACTGTCTAACACCTCCAATCTATTTACATAAAATAAAAGTGATTGCCGACAATTTACGTCAAAAGTGTTACAACTAAAAAGTTCCAATCCAAGTGTCATTAGTTTAAATCGATTAGAGGCCCTTAACAGAGCAGTTCTGCAAGTTAATACACTGTGATACTGGGAAAATGCGCGTGAAGCAGCAGCACAGTTTATACCATAAGAACCGGTATAAACTGTGGCCTTCTAACCACATGAAATAAAAATATATGTTTACAGTATGTTTTAGGTACCTACTAATATTCTTTTTGATATTAAACGTTCAATAATAATTATAGGTAAATATAATCGACATACTGTACTTGCCATTTTGTCAAGAAGTTAAATTATAAGTACCTACTTATTGATTTACTTTGTATTTAGGGTCATTTGTTAGAGAGTTAACTATGTAATTTACATTTACATTCCCTTATCATCGTTACTAATTTGCAAATGTTAAGCTAAAACTGTGAAAAATTGACTAGCATGTTTTTTTTTTCTTTTTCCTAGGCCAGTCCGACATACGTCCCCATATAGCACTGAAGCCTGTACAGCATAGAAAAATATATATCTGTACAGGCTTATTGTGCTGAGCCTGTGTGGTTTTATGATAGCCACTCCAGTATTCTTGTGTCCTGTACGAAGTACGAGGCCGTACAGGTATTTTACTGAGTGTTTGATTAGTATCTCTGGGTCTATATTTGGTTGCCCAAAGATGCTAAGTTTCCTGCGGTCCAGTGCCTCGCAGTTGATCAGGATGTGTCTGGCTGTTTCCGGTTCCTTATTGCATAGTCTGCAGTTAGGGTCTCCGATATACAGACCCATCCTGTTCAGGTGTACCTCTAGGAGTGCATGGCCGGTCAAAAGACCGGTTATGATTCGTAACCGATCTCTGCTCATGAATAGCAGTTTTTCGGTTCTTTTTTTACATGGTAGGCCAATAAATTCCTTTCCATGGTTTTGCCTGGGGATTTCTGTCCAGTAACGTCGATGTTCTTTTCGAACCCAGTCTTTGATGTGGCTCCGGGTCATACTTTTTGGTATTCCCAGAGCCGGTTCTGGGCCGATTAATTTTGTTTCCGATTCTCTCCTGGCGAGTTCATCAGCTTTTTCATTGCCTTCGATCCCTCTGTTTCCTGACACCCAGATTAGTCTTACCGTATTCCGGTCTGCCAGGGTTTGTAGTTCTTCGAGGCATTCCAACACCAGTCTTGATGACACTTCTTGGCTCAGTAGTGCTCTCAGTGCCGCTTGACTGTCCGACAATATTAGGATCCGCCAATTGTTTGTGGCCTTCCTATTATTCTCTATGGCGCACTGAAGTATGGCGTATACCTCTGCTTGGAAAACAGAAGCATACATACCCAGTGCATAGTATTTGCTCTGAGTTTAACTAGCAGAATAGACTCCTGATCCAGTACCAGCTGCAGTTTTTGACCCGTCTGTAAACCAGGTTTGGTCCTGCCTTTTGATAGCTGTTGGTCCATTTTCCCATTCGGTTCTACTTGGAAAGTTCACCTCGAATGATCTATTAAAACAGTATCGCTTTTGCATATGCTCCGTTTTCATGTTTAAAACATCTCCCCCCACAAGATCAGCGATTGCCATGTGTCCCGTCCTTCTAGTAACGGCGATTGTTTGCTGCAGTCTATGTAGCCCCAGCCTGGCCTCCCCCCTTATGACAAAGTGTAGAAGCGGGAGGTCCAGGAGGGTCTCCATGTCCGCAGTTGGAGTGGTCCGCATTGTCCCCATCATTTCAAGACAGGCAAGTCTTTGTACCTTGCCAAGTTGTGAAATCGCGCTTATCTGTTGTGTCTTGGGCCACCACACCAGAGAGGCGGATGTTAGGATAGGTTTTACCACCATTCTGTATGTCCAATACATCATGTCTGGTCTTAATCCCCATTGTTTCCCGTGTAAGCGTCTGGTAATCATGAGTGATGCCACCGCTTTTTTGGTGATATTTTCCAGATGTCGGTTCCAGGTAAGTGTCGAGTCCAATGTTACCCCTAAATACTTAATCTCGTTCGAGATCAGTATGTTTTGTCCTCTCAGGCTGAGTGGTCCTAGATCCCCCACCTTGTGCCTTCGAGTGAAAGCTACGATGTTAGATTTGTTGGGACTAATATTTAAACTCTCCTGATCTACCCATCTTGTAGTCCGGTTCAGAACATTTTGCATCTGCTCTCTATCCGTTGAGTTAAATTTGCCTCGGGTGATGATGACTATGTCATCAGCATATCCGAGTGCACAGTGTCCCCCATCCAAGTGCGCCCTGAGTAGGCCGTCCACCACCAGGTTCCACAGGAGCGGAGATAACACCTCGCCCTGCGGACACCCTCGATGCACCCGAGCCGCCAGCGCGCTCCCAACGACGGTTGCTTCTACCAACCTTCCCCTCAGCTTGGAGTTAATCCACCGACAACAAGTGCCCTCAACTCCTCTTTGCCTGAGAGATCTGGTTATTGAGTCGAAGGAGGTGTTGTCAAACGCCACCGCCACATCCAGGAAGGCGGCCGCAGCATCACCTCCCTGTTTTCCAGTGTATCCTCCACCCTCTTGCCCAACTGGTGGAGTGCTGTTTCTGACTTACCTGTCTGGTAGGCATACTGGTCGGGGTGCAGTCCCTAATATGCCTGTCCACTAGTTTTTCAAGTGTCTTAAGTTCAAAGGACATAAGACTTATCCGGGTCTTAGGGACTTTGCCGTATCCTGTCATATTTTCCCAGGTTTCGGTATAAACGTTACCCTAATATGTCTCCAGGTTTTTGGTATATATCCCAAAGATAGGCTGCTTCTTAGAATGCTGCAGAGTATCCTGTACATTAGTTCAGTTCCTTTCTGTAACATTATAGGGTAAATCCCGTCCATTCCCGGGGATTTGTATGATTCGAATGTTTTTATTGCCCATTCGATTTTCTGATAGTTAATCACTTCCTTCGTAGTCTGCCAGTCTTCCCTGGACGCCCTTCAAGGGTCTGGCTCAGTCTACCCCCCATGAGCATGATCTACTATCTGTGAGCCGGGAAAGTGAACCCTTACGAGTGCCTTAGCTGTTTCCTCTACACACAAAACGGTATATTCGCCAAGATCATTCTTTAGCGAATTTATTGGGGTTTGGGGGCCTCTTGAGAGAATTTTTTGAAGTCTAGCACATTCTTGAGTGCTCTCTATCTCCTCACAGTACTTCCTCCACGACCTTCTATTGGCTCCCCTCAGCTCTTTGTTGAACCTGGTCAGTGTAGTTCTATATACCTCCCACTGATCATTTATTTTGGCTTTGTTAAGGTCTTTTCTAACCTGCCTTCTTAACTTCGCAAGTTCCTCACTCCACCAGGGCATATTCCTGGTGGATTTCCTTGTCGTAAGAGAGCAGTTGTCTTGGAAGGCAGTGATGATTGCGTCATTGTATTACTCCACAACCATCTCTAAGTCTTCCGTGTTCCTTATCGTGTTCCTGATTAGCGGAAGTCTATGCTCTAGGTCGGCCGCATATGCTTCCCAGTCCGTCTTCCGAGGATTTCGATAGGTAGTAGCAGTTTTTACCGCTGTTATATTGAATCTGATGTATCTTGGCATGTATCTGATGAGGTGAACAACTTACCTCATCAGATACATGCCAGTTTGTGACGTAATTACTCAAATAGTTTGAGGCTAGTGTTACAACTATGACCTCCCTCCTAACAGTGTTAATAACGGTCCCTACATTAATTATATCTAAGTTATTTGCCATAATATATTGTAGTAATGACTCACCTCTATTGTTGGTGTTGGTAGTTCCCCAGGTTGTGTGGTGTGCGTTCGTGTCGCAGCCGATGATCAACTGAGTCCCATTCCGCCTACAGTGTCTCACCAGCTCTTCCACACTCCTGGTTGGTGTTGACTCAGGATCATCGTAGGGCACGTAGGCCGATCCGATTATAATATCCCTTGGCCCGGTACCCTCAATGATCCTGATTTTGGCTGCCGTCAGGTCTCTAGAACAAAAGATAGTTAACGGCAGTGTATTAATATATATTTTTTTAATTAGTATACAGGTCCGAGGCGAGTCGCTGAATCTACTATAGATCCGTGCCCCATCGATTCCACTTAGACTTTTCCCGTCTCTAATCCATGGTTCCTGTATCAGGGCAATTTCTGCATCGCTCATAGCAACTGTAAGGACTGCCGAGGCTACAGTGCTGGAGGTTGATCTGAATTACCCTGATCATTTTGTATCCCTGTGGTCCATATAGTTCCAACGAGTAAGGGGGAAGTAAATAGTTCACTCCTGCGGAGCCCCCTGCACCGGAGTAAGGCTGGCTACTCTGGGATTTCGCCCGGTTTCCCAGAGGCCCCGTTTGAGACGGTGCATCCCCCACCGCCATGCACCCATCGGCACGGATCACTTTACACCTTGGGTTGGGTCTGTTTTTGAGCTGTCCTTAGCTTCGTCGCATATGCGGCTACTGAGCCCCCCCCCACCAACGACAAGGCATGGGCTTAATTTCAATAAATTAATTATTCTGATTGTCTGCTTTTACAGTAAATAGAAAACTAAGATTTCGATTTGTATCATTGCTCTGAACACAAATATTGATCACGGGCTTTCTATAATTTGCATTATAAGATCCTTTACACAAATAGTGCACTATATAAAAATCAGCCTTTCCCATTGGTCGATCCGCATGGCCCTCCGCTCGCTTCGCTCGCTACTGGGGCTCAAGAAAAGGAAACTATACCCAAAATCAAGAAAAAAAAGCTGTTTAGAAACATAATCTTTAAAAAAAAGTAAAAAAAAAGCAACGGGGTTCGAACCCGCGTTTTCCAGGTGAGACCCAACGATCCAAACCTCTACATCACAAGAGCTCTTGACAGAAATCGATTGCATCACGCAGACATATCGTAATACGAGATGGATCGACCAATAGGAGAGGTCGATTTTTACATAGTGCACTATTTGTGTAAAGGATCTTTAAATGCCTATAATTTTCCTCAAAACAATATTATGCAGAATCTAAGAACTTAACGTCTAAACTGACTTGCGTTAGTTGCTACATTATATTTTGATCGTGTCAAATTGTGTTTGCTTTTAAATCAATTTGGTTGGACATTATAGTTATTTATGTACCAACGGTATTAAGTAGATATTTATGTCCTGAGGGCGACAATGTTACAAACCAGAGGGCCTCTGGCCAGAGGGTTTATAAGTCGCCCGAGGGCGTACACATCTATAAATACCCCTGGTGCATACAAACTTTTATGTCATACTAGTTCGTTATTGCATTCACAATATGTAACAATATGTAAATATTTAAAAAAATACGAATTCAATTCATGCCCGCACGGGCCATAAAGTGGACTTTATGCCCGCACGGGCCATAAAGTGGATTTTATGCCCGCACGGGCATAAAGTAATCCATTATGTAAATGGTATCTAAGGTATAAAAACACAATAATTTACTGGTATAACATAAACAAAATTATTGTTATGTTTTATGCTAACTCGGAACTTAAGAAATTGTAATAGAGTGATAATTCTACTTTCTAATTGATAATTGATTATAAATATTGTGAACAATGGGCCTTTAGTCCAATAACGGCGTCGTAAAATGGGTGTCAACCTTGAAGCAAATCAGGTAGAAGATTTTATTTTTTTTATCTTGTATATATTTTTGAAAGTATGCAGAAACCAAGTTTTCGACCTCCTGCACACTTGGTGCAACTGTTGTTATTCAAACAACGCTAGAATCGAGTATTGTCTTTCCCTTGTCAAAGGTTTTATCAAACAAGCGGGTACGGACAGTGTAAACTTTGTAGTCTGAGCCGCGAGTCATCGAGCCAGCCCATCACCGTCATACGTGTTCCATGTCTTTACGTTCTAGCAAAACTCCTCTAACGCCTCGGTGGTGTGATAGACAGAGTGCTTGACTGTCATTCTTGCGCTGCCGGTTCGATTCCCGCCGGTCGCGACAGATGTTTTGTCTACTTTTTTTTAAGGATATGGTTTCTTTTTTATTAATTTACTTTTTTTAAATTTTAGGTTAGCTTTGGGTTAGTTTTGGTTCGCACTTGGTAGTTCCTGTTTATTGAGAACCCGTAGCGAGCGAAGCGAGCGGAGGGCCATGTTTCAATGCAGAACGCTAGCGACATGCTTTTGATTGGTCAGGACTATCCGTGACTTGGACCTCGCTAGCATCTAGTTACAATATGTCATAGAAATAGGACTCCATGCAATATGTGCTAGCACAGCAAACGAAAAAATTGGCGCCAGATATCTCGTTATGTTTCCGTCCAACTCAGCTGGCTCGCGGCTCAACGGCTCGAGACTACAAGGTTTACACTGTCCGTACCCGCTTGTGTTTTATCAAAGTTCTTGGCTTGATTATGACTTTTACAACCGTGAACAGCTACACCAGTCACAGAACAAAGCATTTTTAATTGTCAAATTTTCGCTTGTTTATTAAAGTTTATCCAATAAACTATAAGAATTTTAGCACTAAACACTGCAAAAAAGTTATAATTCAGACCAGACAATATCTAAATCTGATATAATCCACGCAGAAACCGAAAACTAGCAAAAAAACGCAAGAAACACACTAGAGTCAATGGCAAAGAATACAATAAGACGCCATATTTACGCTCTTTACTGCGTCACAAAAGTTGACAGATGTTCGACTGTCTGCGCAATATCCTACCTTCTCCCTGCTGTTTGTATCATGGTCATAAAGAATCCCCCTTATTCTTTGTGATCATGGTCGATACCAAATATGAAATGGTCTGGGTATCGACCAATCTTTCCGTCAAAGCATGCAATAATCATTGATTTTTGACAGTTTTAATGACTTGATCATTAAACATAAAAATAGATTTATATCTAGGGGCTATCCCATAACTCAAAGCAGAACTGTTTTCATGTACTTCGCGATGTAAGATGTAACAAATCGTCTGTATGCCTCTGATGGTCTAGAAGTTTACATGGTTAGCCTTCACTTCGGCAACGTGAGTTCAAACCCCGTCGGTTTTTTTTAAGGTTATATTTCTAAAGTTTTTTTCTTGATTTTCGGTATGTCTTGGATTAGCACATGATTAGTTTTCTTTTCTTGAGCCCCCGTAGCGAGCGGAAGGACATGCGAAAAGTGAATTTAGGATTTAGGCGACCCACATTACTGCTGCTGAGAGTTATCGGCTAGTCCCTAGACGCAAGTTAAAAATAGACAACAGTTAGGTAGTAGGTAAACGTTTACTTATGTTCAACAAAGAAGTGATATTTTGATACTTAGATTCAAATAATTAATATGGAGTAGAGTTACTTCTTTAGTTCCCTACCTAATATCACATAAAACGACGCTGCGATTTTTTCATTGTCTTGTCTTGTAGACATTTTAAGACCCCAGTTAGGTATAACGAGATATCCACAAATACTCTACCTATTAGAAATGCCTATTACGCTTCACACAATTTCAAAATTCGGGCAAATAAAAATGTAAGAAATCTAATTTTAACTGACAAACATATCTTTTATTATTAAATTAAGCACAAACTCAAGGATTATAAACAATGGTATCGTTGATGTTTTTGTTATTAAACGTTCAACTAGGTATATAATTGACAAACTTTATTCGCCATTTTGTCAAGAAATTAAATTATAAATATTGTTTTTTATATTCACATTTATTTGTTAGAGATTTAACTATATAATTTACATTTTCCCCTTATCGTCCTGATTAATTGCAACTGTTAAGTTAAAGTTAGAACTGTCAAAAATGTATTTGTATGAGCTTAATGTCCACAAATTAATTAGGTATTCTGCTTTGACGGTGAATAGAAAACTGAAACTTTGATTTGCAGGTCTCTAAATTGCTCTCTGAACACAAATATTGGGGCTTTCTATAATCCTTCTCAAAATAACGTTATGCAGAATATAAGAACTTAACATCTTATTAGAATCCGTTAGTTGCTAGTGTTGCTACCTACTGTTTACTGATTGATAGTTCTACTTTTTAATTATTTATAAATATTGTGAATATATTTTTGCCTATATTCAAACAATGAGATGTTTATTAATTAAAATTAAATAGCACTTTAAGAGCATAAGAAATTAAGTTTTTTAGCCCTTATTATTATTATTATTATTAAGTTAAATAAATTAAATAAAACATTTAGTTGTAAAATATTTGTTTATTTAATAATGTAAAAATCTACTTACAACTAATATCACAATTTAATCTAGGTACATTTTGTTTTTACACTTTAAAAAATATCCAAACAATACAAATATTTCATTATCAGTCTTAAAATTGTATTTAACGAATGTTAAATTATTATTTACGAGAGTTATCAAAAGTACTTTAACAGAAATTACATTTGTTTTAGGATAGTCTTAGTCAACCTCCTCAATGATGGGTCCTGACCTGCTATTGTTGAAATTCCTCGCTTGTTGTCCACAGTTGCTTCCCGACACACCACTTCCTGGCATTCCACCTCCATAATTGTTCTGGGAGCTACCTGCATACAATTTGGCCATAATGGGACTGCATATTGAGGTGAGTTGTTTTTGTTTTTCCTCAAACTCTTCTTTCTCAGCTAGGGTGTTGTTATCTAGCCATTTCAGAGTCTCGTCACATTCTTTTTCTACTGCAGTTTTGTCACTTAGGCTTAATTTATCCCCACAGTCTTGAACAGCCTGTTTGATTTGGAAAATATAAGCTTCCAGTTGATTATGCGCTGATACCTTCTGTCTCTGTTTTTCATCTGCTTCCTTGTATTCTTCTGCTTCAGAGAGCATCCTGTCGATGTCAGCCTGGGATAATCGGCCCTTGTCATTCTTGATGGTGATGTTCCGCTCCCTGCCAGAACTGCTATCTTTAGCAGATACATTTAGAATGCCATTGGCATCAAGGTCGAAGGTGACGTCAATTTTAGGAATACCACGAGGCGCTGGAGGGATACCAGTCAGGTCAAACGTTCCCAGAAGGTTATTATCTTTGGTCATGGCTCGTTCACCCTCAAACACTTGAATGGTTACAGCTGGCTGATTATCTGAATATGTGGTGAATGTCTGCGTTTGTTTGCATGGAATTCTGGCATTTCTTTCTATGATTTTGGTCATTACTCCTCCAGCTGTCTCAATGCCAAGTGACAGTGGTGTCACATCAACCAGCAACACATCCTGAATCCTGCTGTCAGTTTTGCCACTAAGAACTGCTGCCTGAACAGCTGCACCATAAGCCACTGCTTCATCGGGATTGATACTCAAATTTAATTGTTTTCCGTTGAAGAAATTCTGCAGGAGTTGCTGGATTTTTGGAATTCTTGTTGAACCTCCTACTAAAACAATGTCATGAATGGAGCCCTTGTCCATTTTAGCATCAGCGAGGGCCTTTTCAACAGGTTGAAGAGTTCCCCTGAACAGATCGGCATTCAGCTCTTCAAATCTGGCTCGAGTCACTTTAGTGTAGAAGTCGATACCATTGAACAGAGCATCAATTTCAATGGTAGCTTCAGTGCTTGAGGAGAGAGTTCGTTTGGCACGTTCAGCTGCAGTTCTTAATCTTCTTAAGGCTCTTGGATTCGTACCAAGGTCTTTTTTGAATTTCCTCTTAAACTCGGCAGTCAAATGGTTTACTAACCTGTTGTCAAAGTCTTCGCCTCCAAGATGCGTGTCACCAGCTGTGGCTCTTACTTCAAACAATGATCCTTCATCAATAGTCAAGATGGAGACATCGAAAGTGCCACCACCTAAATCAAATATGAGTACATTTCTTTCACCTTTTAGATTTTTGTCCAAACCATAAGCTAAAGCAGCAGCTGTAGGCTCATTGATGATCCTCATAACATTTAACCCTGCAATGGCACCGGCATCCTTTGTGGCTTGTCTCTGGGAATCATTAAAGTAAGCTGGTACAGTGATAACAGCGTCTTTGATGGGTTGTCCCAGGTATGCTTCGGCTGTCTCTTTCATTTTTACCAAAACCATGGAACTAATCTCTTCTGGAGCAAACTTCTTGACTTCCCCTTTGTACTCGACTTGGATCTTTGGCTTACCACAGTCGCTGACAACTTTAAATGGCCAATGTTTAATATCTTCTTGGATTTTGGGATCGTCATACTTGCGTCCAATTAATCTTTTGGCATCGAAGACAGTATTGGATGGATTCATGGCCACTTGATTCTTCGCAGCATCTCCAAGGAGACGTTCAGTGTCTGTGAAGGCAACATAACTCGGTGTTGTTCTATTGCCTTGGTCGTTGGCGATTATCTCGACCTTTCCATGTTGCCAGACACCAACACAGGAGTATGTGGTGCCCAAATCAATACCAACTGCTGGAGATTTATTCGCCATTTTCACTTTCGTTTACTACAAAACTCTTTAGAACACTAACAAATATTTTTTTCACTTGAAAAATCGCTTAAAACTCGATCGTTCAACTGTCACTTTTTCTTCTAGCTTACGTCGCTTATTCGTATAAACTGAAAAGCCCGCGGAGCCGAGTTGCTTTTATATGGTTGCCGATGCCTCACGAAGTTCCGTGAATTTTCGAGAAATGTCCGATGGAACGCCACGCACCTTCGCTTGGATCACGATACATGTATCGTGGCTTGGATGATATTATTCTATAGGGTGAGCGCAATTAATTCATGCACTGCAATGTCGCAGGGAAACATATTATTATACAGTCGTTCAAGTTTATTTGATTAATGTAGGTAATGCTATGTATACAGAAGTTATGCGGAGTTTCTAAGATGGTAAATATATCCATGTTAATATCAAAATAATATAATTAAACCATATAAGTATTTTAAGTCTACATTATCTGTGGGAAAAACTTAATCTTTCTACAGAATTGAAACGATGCATGCTTTGCTTTTATAATGCAAATAAAGTTCAATTACATTTTTCGGCTGACAATCGCTATTAGGAAATTTAAACATTTTCTCTTTGTTTTAGAGGTCAGTCTTAAATATACATCTACCCAAGAATTTACCGTGCGTAAAGTTCTTACTTTACGTACGTTTCACAGTGCGTATAAAGTGAGCTTTTATGCATTAGTGCGTACAGCAATCTCGTTTATACATTAGTGCCTTTATACTTGTATAAAACCACTGTAAGTAACAAAGATGTATGTATAGATCTTTAAATGTAGTGTCTACAAGTGATGCAGATCTCAAAGTCGTAATATTCTCATCAAAACGCTCGTCGAGCCTAATCACGAAAAAACAAAACTTATTTTTTTTATGTAATACTGCGTAAAGTAAATTGTTTTTTTTTTTATTATTTTAGTATATTGTTTACTTCTCGGTAGTAGAAAAATATTATATGTAACTCGTACGTCGTACGTAGAGATCCTTTTTCACTCGTGATTGTGGCACGAGCCGCAGGCAAAGTAACTTTACCAAAGGCATTTAATAAATGTGTGTGAACTTTACGCACTTGTTGCATAAATAACTATTTATTATGCAATGAACATTTACGAACGAGTATGAGAATTACGACTGCCCCTATGGGAGCGTTTTAATTACCATTAAAAGTGAGATATACATTATATACTTTTTAGGGCCAGCCATAATGGTGAAAAATAAGTACTTTAGCTTTCAAAATGTAGTATTTACTAACTATGAACTGTCAAAATTGATAACTTTTAAATCTCATGGTCATTGCAATCTTTGATATTGACTGAACGTAGCTGCTGTGATGTATTTTTTCTGGTAATAAATAACTGATAGTGATAACTGATCTTAATGAAACGTCTGTATTATTCTGTATCCTAATGGATCTCATTAAAATGCAGGTAGTAAATGTCTAACAAATGAATTAGAGTATAGGCCTAGAAAAAAGTACTTTAAATATTTAATCATATTGTATAATTTTTAGAGAGGAATATCACTCAGTAAAGGTGTAAATAAAGCTAATAAACATTCAGTATAATAGACTGAGCTTTAAGAATTGCCCATATCTTCGATTTGTGACATTTTTATGAAACTTAATTAGGTATTCGTAGACATGGAGCATTTGGTCGACAAGATCAATGGAGGATGTTAATTAAAAGCGCCGGCTTCTAGTAACTTTATTTTTCTGCAACTCAAAATTGTTAGAACGGATTAATTTCAGAAAAGCACGGTGCTAAGGAACATTTGTACTGATCAGTACGGAAACAAGTCCTTGCTTGGAGATATCTAGCCTATCACTCTCGATACTGGTAGGAGTAGTAGAAATGTTTTGTTTTCAATATCATGAAGATCAGTTTATCGCTCGCCCATTTAATTTGTTTATTATAAATAGTACATAATATAGTCTAACCTACAAAAGAAACTTAGAAACTAATAACAGTACAGAAAGCGCAACTATGACTCGGTGGAAAGACCTAATATCTCCGAAACCTGGCATATACTTTTCTAAAACGTACTTAAAGCTTACTCTATTGTATTAGACCACGTAAGAAATCAGAGCTATTCTATCATACGTACAGAATAGATCTCTAGCTGGGTAACTGTCTACTCCAAAGTGCATATATTTCGATTAGATACATAACCTGGACCAAAATTTGCCTACGAGCCGTTTTACATGTACAAGGTTTTTAGTGAAATTTCTTTCCAAAATGTTAGTGACATATTTCGTATGTCAACTATTCTTGTTTTACACTTTTTCATAAACTTTTGATATATTTCAGATCTTTTTATTTTCTCTGTAAATAATAATATCATGAAGGAGAGGCGAGGTAACTCTTTTCTTAGAAGAATTCTGAAAGTGACCGAATCTAAAAATCACACAGCAAACGCTCACGTTGCTTTGGTATTATGATTTTTTAGTGTTAAAACTTGTTAACTTATGGCCAACACGAAACATGTAATATTAGCTTGTTTTTTGTTTTGAGGAAAAGTTTTTTTTTGTATAGTTTATGGCTTTGCATCGAGTGGATTTAGCCACTGAGGAAACTTTTGAAAAGCGACAACTAAACATTCAGGAAACTCTATTTGCCGTATGCATCAAACAGCGTTTCGGTCAAACCAAGAATAGCAATATTTCCCAAATTTTTTGAGATGAAATTTCACTAAAACCTCGTACGTGTACGTGCGTTAAAATCAGACTTTTATCCCAATAAATGATATTCCTCTTAAAAACGTACTTTAGGTTATATTTGGGTTAAACGCAATCAAATAATGCATAAAATGTACGCTTTAAAAACGTTTTGTAGGTGATCTTTAATATGTAGGTCCTAGTCCTAGTAGAATTTACACGTTTATACTTTTTCAATATTTTATTGTACGATCAATGTCTCAGAATTTGTCCGTATCGGAAAATGTTTCCAATGTATTCCTTTGAATATTGACGCGTACTTTTTAGAGACACGGTGTATTCAGGCGCTGGCGCTTCTCGATAATTCTCTAACATTTTAGAAGGCAATTTAATGTATCGACTATTCCAACGAATTAGACGTAGACGTCGTTGGATTGAATGGATTGATCCATTTCCATGGCTTGTTTGTTTTTAAGATTTATTACCGTTTTTCCAAAGTTTCGGATGTCGGACAGAATAAAGGAACTAAAGTTACTGTAGGACTGTAGGTACTTTAATGCATTCATGGATGGGTAAAACTAATTTGAAACGCGAATAAAAAAATTTATTATTTTCAATAAAATTTGTTTAAAAATGCGACGATAAGTATAAGCTTAGAGTATAAGTATATAAAATGGGGTGACCCACTAAAAAAATACAATTTTATGCCATATATAGTTTTTTTTTCTTTTGTTTACTTTGATTAAACAGTTGTGTAAAATCTAGTTTGTTTATAAAAGGAGGTAGGTATATTTCATTTTTCTCAACATTTTCCCAGCTCAATATTTATATACCCCTACCTACTTTGCTATATAGGTATATTTTTTTACGGTTACTAGTAACTATAGTAGGTATGAACTGTTATTAAAATAATTAGGTATTAATTATAATATTATATCAGGAAAAGAAGACGAAAATAAAGTTACAGGGTTATGTTCCACCGTAGAGTTTGAGCTGTTACTACCTATATAGTCCAAAAAGGTTTCATTAATATACTTTTCTACACTATTAAATAAAAAATGTTTGCCTATCCTATATACCTACTTATTTAGTTTTTCAATATGTTTAGAAAGATATAGGTAGGTATCAGGGCATGCATCGCAAATTCTAAAGTCTAGAAGTAATTGACTGTTTTTGTATAAATATGTAGTAGGTAACCCACTATTCGATCAAAACAAATTTAATATTTTCGAGATAATAAGTCTAAAAATAAAAATTTGGCGTCATTTTGGTTGCCTCCTGCGCAGTAAGAGTTTTACAATACCTATTTCCGGAATGATAGATTTCGGCTTCTAAAGCCATTCTCGAATTGTCTAACTACCTTTGTTAGGTACAGCGTTTCTTAAATAAAAAAGTCTTAAATAAAAAAGTTTTGTAGCAGAGACAATTACTTAAAGCAGCCGTGCGAAAATTTGGTTAAAAAGTGGTATTTTTTTAAATATACCACTCAATTAACAAAAAGGCAAGGCCTAAATGTGGAAAAATTATTCATTAAAAAAGTTTGCTTGTAAACTAACAAAGATACAACAATAAACAAAGAGAGACGTCATGGGTTTACGCCCCTCTGCTAATATCTAAGGTTTACGCCGTAATTAATTC
Source organism: Pissodes strobi (assembly GCA_016904865.1). Lineage (NCBI taxonomy): Eukaryota > Metazoa > Arthropoda > Insecta > Coleoptera > Curculionidae > Pissodes > Pissodes strobi. The sequence continues at coordinate 47,405 of MU182073.1, forward strand.
TGACCACCAATTTCTGTTTGTATTGTGCATTGGACCAACAAATAAGTATTTTTTTCTCTATACGGTGGTACCAATATCTCGATTTTTGATGATAGTGCCCTTTTGCACAGTCTAATTTTATATTACCGCCGGAATAAGGGTTATCTTATCATGTGCTTTCATCCCTGAAAGAAACAGCTTGTGATACAGAAGTGGGAGGCAAAGTCAAAATTAATTTCAATCTACACCATAATATCAGGAATTATTTGCATTTGAATTTTAATTTACCCTCTGTATTTAACTTTCTATTGCCATATTAAAGCAATTTTTCAATTTCAATTTATTTTTCAATAGAATTAATTTAGTACAATATCGTAAAATACTATCCTGTAACTATTGGTAATCACATTATTGTTTATTTTTTTTTAAATCACCTAGGTATGGGATACCCGGATGCCCTTTTTATGTTCTATGACTATTTTAGTATACATAGAATACATAGATAATGTCTAGTATAATTATTGCATAATGCTCTTATTCTCGCCTAATAAAATACCAGAAGCAAAACATATAATTTAATGAAAATTTAAAACAATTCTAGGAAAGCCTGAATGTTTTCCAGAAAGTATTTTTTAAAACTACTTGAAAACATTTTTTTTGGTTTAGTATTCTTATTTGAAATGGAATTTTATTATACAGTTTTGAGCCCTTATATCTAACAACATGTTGCCGGGTGTTATTTCTATACAATGACACATTAAACAGACCATTATGAATGCGTCTGGTATCAGTATGGAACTCATACTGATGGGAGATATAATTATTTTCATATTTTTATATGATTATGAATAAAATAAAGTTACATACTGTAACAGCATATACACTTTTTAGATTGAGAATTTCATTTCTATATAAAACGCTCGTTGGAAACAGCCTGGGTTTTCTTAGAATGCTTTGGCAATATAATTTTGTACCCTTTTTAGTTGCTCCAGATGGACACTACATGCACCCCCCAAACCACGATTTCATAATTGAACAGCGCAGCGTCTCCACAAGGGCAAGGGCTTTATATAAAATAATTAGATGTTTTCTGTAGATGAAGTCCTGTAAAGGATAAAATTTGTAAATTAAAGATCTATTTTTTTTGCTAACATGCAAAACATGTTCATTCCATTCAAAGGCGTTTATCTATAATGACTTCCAGGTATCGTATTTGACTATATTCGACCAGAGGTTCAGAATGTTATCAAGGAAGATCTGGTCTAAATATGGGCGGTTGGCTTCAGTTAGAGAGAATGCGATATGTTGTATTTGATAAATATTGCATCTAAGTTTGAAGGTGTCCAGATAGTTTTTAACCTTGACAAAACCACCAGATTTCAACTCCCCCCCCCCCCCCCCCCCCCCCCCCCCCCAGGGTACTACATGAGAAGATTATGATGGTGTCATCCGCGTATGCAATTATCCTTCCCTCCACTTTAAGACCGCAAAAAGCGTGTACATAAATTATAAAAAGGATTGGGCCGAGCACACAAATCCACTCATAAGCACACACTTTAGCAGAGTAACACACCCAAACAGAACTGTACACAAAAGCTTATTAACCACCCGCCCCACAAAACATAGACACGGAAATCGTAATATCACATACATACATACACACACATAAATATCAAAAGACCCAAAAATATTTACTAACATCAGGTTTCATTATACCAGGAGGCGAGAGCATCGCCGCTGATCGGGTTCCCGCCTCAAAACAGGGATTTCTGGGATAAAGATCTACATGGGGGAGCGCGCCGCCCTAGGCTCTAGGTGTAGAAGTTACGTTAAGGAGTATCGCCCTTAATCACCCATTTAGTCCCCCGGGGTAAACTTCAAAATCTGAATCAATCAGCCTCGCCTAAGTGTCTCTACAGCAATGCTTGAGTCCATTCCTGCAAAAGCACAAAAATCACGTAAGATCATTCCTCACTAACCATTAACATCCCCCCTCCTCCTTACTTTCTTTCCATTAATTTTAACAAACGTCATAAAATTACATACAATTTCAATGCCTAAACAACATCAGGACAGAGTAAAACTGCCTAGGCACTAACTCAATACGAAATTTTAATGCCGCTCTTTTCAGTGAAATGAGTACGAGTGCTTACTACGAGGGAAATCAAACGTAGAAGCTAAGCAAGTTTTAATCGATTTTTCAAGCAGTAATAGTTGCGTTATTAAATAGTGATTTGTATAGTGTTTTTCGTTGAGCATAAGTTAAAATGGTGAATAAAACTCCTGCAATTGATATTGATTTGGGTTACCTACTCCTGTGTTGGTGTCTGGCAGCATGCAAGGTCGAGATTATAGCCAATGACGAAGGTAACAGAACATCAAGTTATGTCGCCTTCACAGACACTGAACGTCTCCTTGACGAAGTTGCCAAGAACCAAGCGGCTAATCCATCCAACACCGTCTTTGATGCCAAACGATTGATTGGAGGAAGTATGACGATCCCAAAATCCACCAAAATATTAAACATTGGTCATTTAAAGTCGTAAGTTTGCTCCACAAGAAATTAGTTCCATGGTTTTGACAAAGATTGAATCAACAGCTGAAGCATATCAAGGACGCTATTATCACTGTACCTGCATACACTAATGACTCCCAGAGACAAGATGCCGGTGTCATTGCGGGGTTGAATGTTATCAGAATAATCAACGAGCCCACTGCAGCCGCTTTAGGACACGATTTGGACAAGAACCGGAAAGGTGAAAGACATGTTCTCATTTTTTACTTAGGTGGTGGTACTTTCGATGTTTCTATCTTAACCACTGTTTGAACTAATAGTCGACGTAAATTAGATTTTTCAAGAGAAATAATTTATAAAAATTTAAAAATTTGGGTACGAACTCCTTAGAGACAAGTGAATATAGATCGAAAGCGTTCCCACCTCACAGGAGGGCGCTTCATCCCCTTTAGCTTAAGAAATCACCTTCTAATGTTATCTCCTGTTAGTTTTTTAAATTTATCTCGAAAACTGTTACCCTGACGATAAATATGGATAGAACTTAAATTATTCGCTATAAAATTGTACATCGTTTATGTCCTATACAATTTTTCCCTATGTCGAGCCGTAATTTAACAAATATGGGTTGAATACTGAAGTCGCGCAAAAACAGATAAAACCATATTTTATATTCTATCCCGTTTCCACACCACCGCTGAGGTAGAGCCCCCGGCACGTTTTTTTTAAGTGGTTTCACCATGAGGCCTAATCCATCAAAAACTAACCGCTGTTTATTCCATGATTGGAATATCTTGAGGTAATTCTTCCTCTACCACTGAATTAAGACATTCTTGTCCATGACAATTGGAGCACATCGTTGAACACTTTAATCCAACCTTAGCACAACCGCATCGTTTTCGACAACCCTTTTTACAACTGCAAGATATTAAGTTAAGAATAAAAGTAGGAGCTGGTATCTCAGTTGTAGGAATTGGCACCAAAATTTGCCTGATTGTTTTCCAACCCCATTCATTAGGCTTCAAAATTTCTCCACGCCAGGAATGAATTTGTTGGAAAACGCGATACGAATGTTGTTCTAAAGCAGCAGATGTAGGTGGTAATTTAAATACTAGCACTGCACCAACAAATTTATTAAATGAAATGAATCTAAATTGGTTTAACGATGTAGTACGAGGTGCTTTGTATAAACCTAGTGTGATTTTTTCTCCAGGTCGTACAATGTCAGGCTTCATCGATGATGGATTATTACATATATTCAAAGCATCGTCCAAGTCCCTTCTAGTATTTATCAAGTTTACAGTTTGTACCTTTCCTTTGCCAAAAAATGTCGACGTCGTATCACATCCACTGAATGCGTGAGCAAGTAATATATTATTATGAAGGACTTCCGCGTTCTGAATATCGAGTGAACTATATGCCCTTTCCTTGATGCTTCCTGAACATCTCTATATATAGAATATCTTTATCAAAAGGACAAAGAACAATTATGAGTATGAGAAAGTCAACATCCTGTCCCACGACGACTACTGTGGAACTATTATAAGCTTCCTTAATGCTGTGTGTCACAGCATTCATGAAGCCTTGCCACGACGGAAAAGAAGGTACCTGCAAGAATTTACCAAATATCCAAGCCAAATCATGACTTGAAGGTCCCGAAACTTGTTTTAATATGTCATCAAAGTACACCTTCTGTAGGGGAATATCTTGAATACCCATCCTCTGTCGCCCAAAGTGTTGGATTTGTACTTGTCTACTATTAGCAATCTCAGTCGCAGATGGGGTTGATGATAATTTGACAATCCTATTATCACTTACCGCATTATGTGGTGTAATACATTGTATTCCACCCATCGCATGGAACGTTCCCTTCCCAGTCAGTGTTGATGTTTACATCAGCATTATCAAATATAAATTGTGAAAAGGAATGTTTGTCAATATGACTAGAACAGAAACCCAAATTGGACACAGCATGAACAATATTTCTGGAAGCAACTTTACGAAACAAGTACACTGCCAGACCAAGCAGTATTGGAGACACAAAGGAGCGAGGTCTTGTTGCCATTATAATTGAATGCGCAATTGCGGTACATTTTCTATAAATACCTTCACTTTTGGTTTTCTTATTTTTGACAATAATTATGCTTAAAAGGGTTCTTAGTGTTTCTGGAACCAGTTCATCTGCTCCTTCTGTGAAGTTTGTTAAGTCGGGATATTCAGTTGTATCATAGGCGGTGCTCCGAATATCTTCACGAATTATGGTCGCTGCAGCTTTAACAATTCGTAGACGTTCTTCCTTCTCATTTTCCGCTTTTTCTATATACCAACTATTGATGAGCTTTATACCACGAACCACGAAAACACACAACTGTTGGCCTATTTCGCATGGCGGCAAACACAACACCATGACAGAGAATCGAACAACGCCATTAAGATTTTGTACCTATTTAGCCAATGATAACCATGTAATTTTATGGAATTTGTCTTCACTTTTCTAGCATTAACCAACTTCAAACATCATTTCTGAGATTAGGGGTCTATGTAGGTAAAAAAAGTACAGAACATAAATGAGGCAGAATTTTATAAAGAGTTATTTAAGTTCTATTAATTTTTCTCGTCAGGGTAACAGTTTTCGAGAAAAATTTAAAAAACTAGCAGGAGGTACCATTAGGGGGTGATTTTTGAAGCAAAAGGGGATGAAGCACCCTCCTGAGGGGTGGGAACTCTTTTGATCTATAATTGAATGTCTATTAAGACTCTGTACCCAAATTTTCAAAACTTTATAAATTATTTCTCTTAGATGGCATTGTTATTGCTAATTTACGTCGACTATAAGACCTACAGTTGGAGACGCATATCTTGGAGGAGAAGACTTTGACAACAGGTCAGTAAACCATCTCGCTGATTAATTCAAGAGAACATGAAAAAAAAATCCTTCATACCAATTTGAGAACTTCTGTCCTCGAGCACTGAAGCTGCCATTGGAACTGATGCTCTGTTGGAAAGCATCGACTTCTACGCTAAACCAACTCGAGCGAGATTTGAAGAACTGAATGCAGATTTATTTAGAGGAACCTTTCAACCCGTGGAAAAAGCTCTTGCTATCCATGACATCGTTTTTTGGAAGTACGATCAACCAGAATCCCTAAAATCCAACAGCTCCTGCAGATGTTTTTTAATGGGAAATAACTAAATTTAAGTACCAACCCAAATGAAGCAGTTGCTTATGGTGCAGCTGTACAGACAGCAGTTCTTACTGGAGATACTGATAATAAGATTCAGGATGTACTTCTGATGGTTGGAGGAGAAATGACAAAAATCATCTACCGAAACTCTCGAATTCCAGGTAAACAGACAAGCCTTTACTAGATATTCTGCTAATCAGCCAGCAGTTCAATCCAAATTGCGAGGGTGAACTAGTAATGACCAACGATAATAATCTACTAGGAACCTTTGACTTGATCAGCATCCCTACAGCGCCTGATGGTGTTCCTAAAATATAAGTGACCGTAGATATGGACGCTATAACGTTTCGGCTAAAGACAAGCTCTGGCGGAGAACGAAACATCACCACTAAGAACGATAAAAGTCGATTGTCGCAGGCTGACATTGACATGTTGCTTTTCGAGCAGAAAAATACAAAGGAGAAGCAGTCAAAAAGTCTGCTCGTAACCAATTGGAAGCTTACATCTTCCAGCTGAAACAAGCTGTTCAGAACATAGTAACGCTCTAGCTGAGAAAGAAGAGTTTGAAGACAAGCAAAAACAACTAACATCAATGTGAAGTCCTATAATGGCCAAATTATATGGAACAGACCCTCAGAACGACCATGAAGGTGGAATGCCAGGAAATAGTATGCCCGGAAGCAGCTGTGGCCAACAGGCAAGAGGCCTTGATGGTGCTAAATCAGGGCCGATAATTATTAAAGAAAATTGAATGTGATTTTTTCTGATAAACGGGTAGTTTAAGACTGAAATTAAATATTGCATTTCATAAATGTATGGTTGGCACCTATGTAAAGACTAAATGTTTTTTGTAATAATTTTTATTCCTTTAAATAAATTATATATTTTTGTATTTATAATAGTGTTTTGATTTGTATGCATACGCATTAGGAGGTTAACAAAAGCTTGATGAAGCCGAGCTGTAATTAATTTTATTTTTAAACGAATAGACGGAATTGCTTTATTTCGGTTAGTTTGGTTCATTTTGGCTATTTTTCATGAAATGAACAAAAGTGAACTAAAAGCAATTATAAATAAGGGCTTCTATTATCACAAGGGAAACGAGGGCACTTTTGTAATCAAAGTTTGAACCATATTAGTTTTTTTTTTGTGTATAATCAATTAATTTTTGTCAGTAATTCAAGAGAACTATTATATAAATCTTTACTTTAAGGAAGTTAGTTGACTAGTCCTACATGTTATAACTCATGAAAATTATTATAATATTTAAAAAACTTTCACTGATATTATATAGCAGTTAATAATATTTTTGAAACGGGTATGCCAACTTGAGATTGTAAAACTTTCACTTGAGAGAAAAATAAGGAATACGTGAATAGAACTATTTTTAAGACCAACTGTTTTTGCTATGTATAGGAAATAGTAAAATAACTTTTAATATTTGAAAGAAATTTAAATTAAATTTTTTATAGGTTTTTAATGGTGCCATATTTACCTTTCCCTTTTCTACTTCCATTAAAAATACATAAAGATTTGCTTCACAAATTGTTGAGGCGCAAAATTTGCCATTTTTCATAACTCCTAATTTGTTTTTATTATCTCCAGTATTACCAAGAGGGGTATTAAAATATAACCCATAACGGTTTTGTTAAGTAGGTAAACTGGAAATGTATTCTGATCAATCTCATCTCAATTACATCCGCCATTATGTCATGAAACGTTACGAATTAACTAACCGCTACTATTCAGTTGAATCCTAGCAGCGCCTTATAACATCATCTAAAATCTCAACAGCGCATTCATTTGACATTGGCATTGTTTGAGAAAAGAAAATCCAAACTACCAATAATTGTCTTTTCGTTCCATTAAATTCAGTTTTACGAATCGTTTGAAAGGAGCAGAAAATTAAGTGAATATTCTGGATATTAGATTTAAAATTGTTTTTATTACATTGTAGTATAATAGAGCTTAAATGTCATTTATTAATTTCAACATAAGCGAGCTTAAGTCCATTATACTTACATCACTTACAACACCCAGCAAATAGTTTATTTAATTCAGCAAATTTATTTTTGCAATCGTTTCTGCATGTCCCATAAGCTAAATAATTGTTGCTACGATTATGTACATGCTTTCACAAACTCGCTAGCAGAAGCCTGTTCTTGGACGGGGGAAAAAAACAAATTTCAATTGGAAATTTTGAACTGCTTCATCTAATGTATGGTATGTATAGAGTTTAAAAATTATTGTTAGCAAGTTCCTTAGCTTTTGGGGGCACTATCTAGTATAATTATTCATTTTTGTTTTCTTCAAATAGATCACTTCGTAGATTTTTTTTAGTTCCCCTTGAAGTTTTGAAAATTTCTGTTCAATACACTGCACTGTTTCATTTGATTTTTTTTCCAAAAGTGCAAAGTAAATTATTTCCCTCAACTTCAACTCTTTATGAAATACATTACATAAAATCTCAGTTGTAAACGTAATTTTTTCAGACTAATTTCACAAAATTTGTTGACCTTATTTTCGAGTTGTTTATAAATTTATTTTTCTCATACGCTCCCAAAAATAGCTATTTTACTGACTCATTTAAGTCCGTAAAATGCTTCTTTTTTGGCCTAGGCCCTAAAAGTAATGGCAACCTTTACGGACTATTCCAAAATTCCTGAATATGTCTAAATGTCAAATTTCGAATGACATGACAAAATTATCAAATAGTTGCTACAATATCAATTTCTAGGCTAACTTTTTCGAACATTATGATTTCAAATATTACGGTAAATTTGCAAATTTAAGCGTTCTGAAGAATTGTAAAAAGCGTATAACAAAATTTTGGGAGGGTATGACAAAAAAATAGTGTTTGTCACACGTAGCTAAATGAAGTTTTTCAGGACTCATCTGCTATTCCGGACTCGGCTAAACAGCAATGATTCGTCCCTAGGTATACTTGTAACAAAAATAACTATTATGGGCGTTATATGTCATTGTCTCAATCTCTATTTTTTTAGCAAACGAATGGGATTTCTATTATAGAATTTATTCCAGTTAGATGTTCCACTCCGTATATTGCAATATAAATTTGTATTTCTTGTGCCTTGCTATCTTTTTAAAATTTATTTTGGCTTATATTTATACTTTATAGCTGCAGCTATATTTTTAGTTAATGTCATATTTGTTATCTTCAGGTGTTGTACATTACAAAACCAAATATACAAAAAAAGAGTTCGAGTCGTTTGTGCCGAGTTTGTGGCAGAGTGCATGGTTGCGTCATGCCCGGCAGCGACGGGAGAGGGAAGACAAAAATTCAAATAGATATTTAAGGTTTATGGAAATAAAGTTTCATCTGACTTTTCATTGTAGTTTTTATTTGACAATGAGTATCTAAATCTTTTCCTACGAAAAGCTGATTGGTAAATCAAGAAATTAATTAATTAACACCTATTATTATTCTGTCTGGGATTATATACCTAAATAAATGGTCTGCGAACTGTGAAGTAAGATGTTAAAATAAAACGTATCAAAAGCATAGACTGATTAATTCGCTCAAAAATTTTCTGACTGCATACCTATGTCATAAAATAGAATCATACATTCTATTTTATTCCATATCTAACTGAACCTAATGTCATGTGCCACTAATATTATGGAGGGCATAACTATTAACTAGTGATAAGAAGTTACGTCCACAATACAATATGTTTAGGTTGAAGGAAATCTCAGCTTACTTGGACAATATTTATTAAATATTCGAATCAAAACGCCAACGTTTCGACACTGATCAGTGCGGGTAAGTACCGAAACCGAAACAGCATTGTGACGGCATGAGATTCATTCTTAATGATCGCTCGTCTTAATTGTGACTCGTAGTAATCTAGCCCTGAGGATGACACTGATCAGTGTCGAAACGTTGGCGTTTTGATTCGAATATTTAATAAATATTGTCCAAGTAAGCTGAGATTTCCTTCAACCTAAACATAACTATTAACATCTAACAAATAAGTATCAAGAATATTAAAGAATAATGTAAAATTTAAGTTATTTGGGGCACATGCCACTGCAGTTTATTAAGTACATTAGCGAATCACCGGATTGTGATATTCGAGGTACATAAACTTTGTTCATCTAATGACAGTTTGAAAGTCTCGTAAAAAGCCCATTGTTACTTCGCCAAGATGCACTTAAAAAGGCCACAAATTGCGGACATTTGGCGGTTACATAGAGGTCAGTGTAACATGTATAGTAGTTATAGTACATTACGTGAGAGGATCAATGTACGCAATGTAATTTACATATACATCCATAGTATGTATATGTGCTTGCTGGGACACTACTACTGGTATGGATGGAGGAAGATATTAACGAAAGCTAACAGAAAAAGTGTATAATATAATTCATTCTTAATCCGTTTTACATCTGATTTGATATATATGCAGCTTCAGCTACAAAAACATTTATGAGAACTGTAAATATATTTGAATGGTACATAATTAAGCATGATTCTAATGAAAACATTTTCAAGGAAACATTAGAACATTTCTAATTTAATCAGACAATATCTAAACATATTGGCCCATCACATAACTGGATTTAGATACTCTTAACTGCTTATCATGGGTGCATGTTTTGGCTTTAAACTTGCATAATTATGACCTTCTATTTGGGGTATGCGCCTTCTATGTTTTAGTTAACGAATGAATATCTGATTAATGTCTAAATTCTACCATTTTATAATAAAATTCTACTATTGTGAATCTTACAGAGAAAAGTTGTATTTAACCCAACCTTCTAACCACAATGTTTTTATCTTCTACTGCCCTAGTTATAGAAAAGAGGAATTAAAATTACACTTTTTCATATTGTTTGTTTTTGATTATTTTTAATATAATTAACTATGTCGGGGTTTGGAATTTTGAACCTTCGGCAACATGCACTAAAACAGAGTTTTATCCACAATACCGAAATAGAATTATTGCACTCGACGCCCGTTTCGCTAACCATGTTAGCATCATCAGGGATGATTAAAATTTAATATAATTAAGTTTAGATATCACTGTGCTGTTACGGTTTTGTTTAACCCTATTGTTATTTATATGGTTGCATACGATATTAATTATAAAGAAAAGGCAAAATGATTAATCTGTAATATAATTTTATAAAATGGTGAATGCCCTACAAAAAACTCCTGTACTGTACCCCCAAGACCGGCGCAGTCCCACGAGACAGTGGGCACCCCTGTGTATCTCTTAAAGAGAAAATGAGATGGCTAGTCTTGGATTAATTAAATACTAAGCTATTTTTTTCGAACCAGTTTCTGGCCCTCGACTGTGCCTCACCTGTGCCACCCACCAGAGCATCCACTTGAGGTTCCCTGATTGAGATGGTAGTATAATCGGCAAACAAGACAATACCCGGACCTGAGAAATGTTATTAATATATAGACCAGGAATAGTAAGGGGCCCATTACAGATCCTTGTGGCACCCCAGTGTTCATGATTCTTGTGTCCGACGACACTCCATCCACCACTACCCTTTGAGTTCGTCCTTCCAAATAGGATGTTAATAGGTTAATAATGTTCTGACCAAATTTATAAAGGTGACGTTTTCTGATGAGCAACTCGTGCGATACACAGTCGAAGGCCTTGCTTAGGTCGCAGAAAATGGTGCGAATATGTTCTTTGTTTTCAAAACCATCCATAATGAATGTTTCTAGATTTAAAATAGCTTGCACAGTATTACGTCCCGCCATGAACCCAAACTGCTCATCACACAGTAGTGAATTTGCCTCGAGAAATCAGCGCCACTCTTGAAGACATACACTTTTCAAATATTTTTGCGAAGATTGGAAGCAGGGAAATCGGACGATAGTTAGAGACATCCGTCTTATTTCCTTTCTTAAAGATGGGAGTGACAGTGGCTTGTTTAAGACAGGAGGGGAAAATACTCTCCTTGAAGCAAAGGTTTATAAGTTTTGTCAGTGGTATTACAATGAGGTCCTTGATTACCTTAATAAGTTTAACAGACAAACCAAAAACATCACGTGCATCTTTATTCTTTAAGCCCATTACAACTCCTCTAACTTCAATAAAGCTCACCTCTCCAAATTCGAAATGTGACCGAGGTTGAGGGTCCAGCCGGAAGTGAACATCTTCTATATAGAGTACTGGGCACCCCCCAAGTAGACTCTCTGCCACTTCTGAGAAAAACTTGTTAAATTGGTTTGGGGTGATTTGCCCACCAGGTTCCTGATGGTCTTTGCCTCCTCGGTTGTTGTTTATAATTTTCCTTTTAAGTTTGTTGGTAGATTTGGAAATAAAGGTATCATTATATGATTATACTCCTTATTCTTCACCTGTTTTATTTCGTTTTTGTATTGTTTATGAATATGGTTTTTTTTTGATAAGCAAATCTGGTGATGGACAACTCTCGCACAGGTCAGTCAGAAATTGCAAATGATCACGCATTTCATGAATGTGGACATTAAACCAGGGAAAATTTGTTTGTGACTGTTTCACTTTGTATTGCTTTTCAGGAAATGCACTTTCAAAAGCTCCTTTGATTTTATTACAAAAGCTGAAATAAATGGAATAGTATATTATTTTATATGGAGGAAAAGTAACTTTTCCTCCAAATAAAATATGCTGTTTTTTCTTCAAATGTCGACAAATTAATGCAACAACATCTCTTTTTAATAGTAATAATAATTATTATGAAAGATATGTGGGTTCGCAAGGCGGCTTAGACTGGTGTCGGTGAATAGGCACATTTTGTTGCTATAATAATGTGACATAAAACTGTCAGTGGACACTGTCAACAATAATTATTTTTTTAAGATTGCGTCTCCGATTGCGTTTTAATTCCCTATGGATAATCAGTTATTGAGTAGGTTCGTTTAAATAATAACCAATTTGTTCCTAAATTAGTGATTTTTCGAAATGCAGTCACAAATTGAGTGATATATACAAATTGTAGTTTAATAAATCTTGAGTTGTTGACGCTTATTGTGTTGTCTGTTTGCATTGTATCTATGTTGCTATGACAACACTTTTTTTACCTCCGCCGGCGGGAAAGTGAAAAGTAAAGCTCCGGCGGAGGAAAAGCGAAACTTCACGGCCGCCTACACAGTCGAGTAATGACGGATTTATTGACGTTTGAAGAAAAAAGTTATTATTCGCTGATGTTAATATTATATAGTTAGTAAGAGGTCTTGACATAGATCATTTAACATTTCAAGTTTTACTCGTTTTACTAGAATCTGTGAAATCACCAGCGATATGTACGAATGCCAAGCAATGTGGGAATGCTTTGCTCCCTTTAGTTCTTTATGTTTGCCTATGACCTGATATCATTGTCATTCCATATACAGTGCGTCCGTAAAGTATGGAATAAATTCATTATCTCGTAAACCACAATTTTTTTAAAAAATCGCTCGGACCCGTCGATTTTGTTTTTCGATCGCGCATATTCTGACATAAAATGTAGGGTGTCGGTGAATAGGCACATGTTGTTGCTATAATAATGTGACATAAAGCTGTCAGTGGACACTGTCAACAATAATTATTTTTTTAAGATTGCGTCTCCGATTGCGTTTTAATTCCCTGTAGGGTGTTCCAAATTAGAGTGACAGAAGAAATATTTTTTTATTAAATGGAATCCCCTGTATATTATTGCATATTTGGATTTTGCGGAGAATTCTAGACATATTTCATGAATAAGGTCCTATACCTATCTGTTACTGTTTTTGGAATATTGACAGATGAAAATCGACCATTTACCAAGTTTGACAGACTGTAAAATCTAAACGGCTAAAGATAGAGCAAAATGGTTTGCACTTTCCTATCTTGGTTTTTCATAAGCTATCGTTTGACACTAACTTTATATTTAACCAGAGGTTAAGAAAATCCGGTTAAATTTAAAATTTAACAGTTGGAGATAGGTATAGGACATTATTCATGAAATATGTCTAGAATTCTCCGCAAAATCCAAATATGCAATAATATACAGGGGGTTCCATTTAATAAAAAAATATTTCTTCTGTCACTCTAATTTGGAACACCCTGTATATCTACGTTTTATGTCAGAATATGCGCGATCAAAAAACAAAACCGACGGGTCCGAGCGATTTAAAAAAAAAATTGTGGTTTACGAGATAATGAATTTATTCCATATTTACGGACGCACTGTATAACTTTTTATATCAGTAAATTTTGTTTATTTTGCTAAAGTCGACAGAAAGAATCTCTAAACTTTGTTTGTAAATGTTGGTTGGTTTTATATAACATCCATACAATTGCCTTCACCATATCGTCAAGATCGTCGTAGCTGTATGTGCTTCATGCATAATAGCGTTATTATATTATGAAAAATAGGCAAATAGTAATAGTATACTTATTAGAAAAAGTTACATATTCTCGGCAGATGGTAAAATTTACTGGACGAGAAGTAACCGAAGCCAGCAAGCACCATCACCAAGACCGAGAAAGTATTTTTCCTCCGAAGTACACATAGTTTTGCGGCCTGTCAACGGGACCAGAATGTAGATATTTCGAAAGAATGCAGAAAAAACCATTTGGTACTATGACGCGCTAGTCCATGGACTATAGACGAAATGTATTATAATTGACATCGCAAAATTACATATTTAAAGAACGTTCAAAGTAGGATAATCTAGATACTGTTGGGTTGCTACTGGCTGTACATACATACAGTATAAACAAAAATCTTGGAACTTGCTTTTGTGTCCTAAAGCATGTTATCTGAGACTTCCACACTCCACCCTACCAATTATAATTTGAAGCTTTGTTATTTAATTACATTGTTTAAGAACAAATATTATTGTTGAGCGCCTTTTACGTCATTATTATAATTTAAATTGTTGTTTGTTACTTCTAATATTGTAACTTCTAATATTGTAAACTACAATCAAAAATATAAATGGTAGTACTTCAAGCCACTTTAACTGCTGGATAGTCAGTGTTTACAATGCGCATTCATTTGATTAATGGCATACTTGTTGGATTGAGCAGTTAAAGTAGTTTTTCTAGTCCTATATACTTTAATTGATTTGTTAGAGATTTTCTAATGAGACTCATTAATACACGAGTTTATAACCAATAAAAATGCAACAGCAATAATATTTAATCAATATCAAAAACTGCCATGACTCTACCCTTTAAAATTTATTAATTTTCACAGTTCATAATTACTATTTATTTAGTAAATTTTCAAAACTGTTTTTCATTATTTTGACTAGTAGAAAACAATAGTGCGTGCAACACACATTTAAGTAACTCGCATTCATTATGACACTCGCTTGTACTAGTGTCCTAATAGCTATCATTAATTGCAAAATATAGGTACTATCATAGATGAATATAGCTAGCTATAATCATCTATGGTATTACCAGCATATTTGGGAATGCATATCTCGTAAGCCTCTGGGGGTGTTCCTCGCCAAATTGATTACCACGAGCAGCAGAGAGAGAGAGAGGGGGGGAGGGCGAGTGGATTACTTGATCTGGATGAATGTTTAGTTACGTAGTTTACTTTTTATATGTAGTTAATTTAGCACTTTGCTTGCTTTATGGTGCTATTAATTTCAACTGGTTCAGTTTTAAGGGTGCCTGATCAGAGGGGCTTTTCTCTTTCGGTAGTTCGCACTAATGGTTTTTTTTTAAACCTGCCTGATCAGAATGGCTTTTCCCTTTTAGTAGTTCGCACTGATATAATAGGTCTTTTTTAAAGTGAGAGCTTTGATCTGCCAGAGGGGCTTTTCATTTTCGGTAGTTCGCACTGGAGATCAGTCTGCCGGTATGGGCTGCTGCGCAGCTTTTTATACCAAGCTCTGACCTCTAATTCGAGTATTGTTTTGAATTGTCAACTGGGTTAATCATAATAGTTTATACTTTAACTAATAACAATTTATAATTGCGATTCACGGTTAAATTCAAACTTTTACACTGCATGATATTATCTTAATGGACATGTTAGGTGACAATTAAAGTTCTGGCACTAAAAATAACACTCATTTAAGGCGTGAATGCACATAATGACGTAGAGCTATTTTCGTGGAAAATGTGATCAATACTTATATTTTGATGTAATTTTGCTGTGGTGATTCCATTTTTCCTATACTTATCCTATCTATGTCTTAAATACGAATCATGGAAAGATTATATTTAAAGAATATTGTTCAGAATTCAATTTAATTAGGTACATTAAAGCTTTGTACATTTGTTCGCGTATATTTTCTAAAAAGAGAAATATTCCATAATATGCATTTAAACGATACAAAGAAAATTGTTATTACAAGTAATCAAATTTGAAAAAAGCTTTTTTAATATAATTGATGTCTGATATCAAACAACGGGTTTCCCATGTTTCCATTTATACATATTTAAAAAATTGAGTATTCTTTCTGTCGTTTCATTGTCAGTAGTTTTCAACACTTTTTGGAAAATTTCGTATTTTTGTTATACCTAATCCTGTTCAGTAGGTATGTATTTAAAACTATAGTATCAAAAATATTCATTCCTAATTTCATCCAAAAGCATTTAGCACTGTTCCACTGTTTTTATGAAATAAATAAATGTATATAATTCAATGTTTTTCACGTGTTACATGTTTGCATATTATCGTTAACCCCTTAGTGGACTTTGCATGATTCCTTTACCTAACCAGTCCTTTGCGTTGGTTTGGTTATTATTTATCCTTTACGGAATATATTTTTGTTAAAAAATATTAGGTCATGCATGCTACACTATGACACTCATAAATATTTTACATCGTAAGTATGTTCAATCGATACGAAAGAAAGCTCTGGAATATTTTTCGTAGTTCCTGACCTTACTACACCGTTTATATGGAACGTAATTGGGGCAATATTTTCTATACGGTGAGCTTGTTTGTACTGATCCATTTTAATGCCACAGAAATAATGGATTTATTTAAAAAAAATAGTGGAAAACAACTAAACGACACTGACCAACATTTAAGCCAAAATGTTCCCTACCTCAGAACATCGCCGACCAAAATATTTGTACCCGGAACGAGGGTCGTAGTCAAAACTAAGAATTTAGCAGAGCTCATTTTCTTTTTGCCGGAGCTGACTTTATTCTACAGATTTTTTTTATAACTATTTTAGCTGAGCTGAAATTGTTTCAACAGAGGTCTAACTCTGGCCTATGCGACGGACCTCTGGATATGGTTCCGAACACAACATTCATTCATACTTATTCTGTGTGCCTGTGAGATAGAGTCACATGGCAATGCAATACTAGTAGAATTATACAATATTGATGCACGATTGATGCACGAGGTAAACACAGCGTGTTTGACAATTGACCTCCCTAACTTTTTTGAGGGAACAGTTCATCGGTTGAAAACTGGAATTTGGTAAGTTTTGTAGCCTGCCCAGTTAATCCAGTTACCAGACAATCATTACCAATTTCATCTTTTAAATAGAATACCCGTTTATTATTAACTTATTGAGCACTTCGTAAAATGTATATATTATTTTAGAGGGATAAAACTGCAGGTAATAATCTAGTATTATTATGTTGCAATAATTGCATGTCAAGGTAATCTCCCAATGCACGCATCTAACATAAAAATTGTTTAATGATAGTTAACTACCTATATTGTTTCTAGGTACCTACTGTGTTATATAGTTTTCATTAAATTCATACGAAACATTTACTGTTTTGTACAAAAATACAAACTATATGTTTGTTCCTCGATTTCATTACATTTTATACGTTTCATCCGGAGGAATGCAAAAAAAAATGTGTTTTGTCAGATGTTGCTTCCGTGGATCAACGGCAAATCTTTTTTTGTGCCACTCTATACCATTCCAATTACCCTACGACAAATATTTCCATCCTGAACAGGCATCGTGACAAGGTTTAGTCACGCCGATGGGTCACTTATCTTTTTCTAGTACATACTAACAGACAAAAACAAATCATTCCCTACGTCGAGTATATTCTCCCGGCTCCGTACGCCACGTTTGTTTGGGTGCATTCTAGATTTAATTCTCCAGGTATCGATCGGCTTCGGGTGTTTTCCGGACCCTTTCGAGACTATTCGGACAGATATTGCCGTACCGTATATAAGCGATTGGATGAGGCGGCAAACGCAGTGAATTCAAAATACGCGACGAGCGAGAAGTAAAATATTGCGACCGACTTTAGTTTCGCGACGAATACAGAATACAGTGCGATTTTTAGAGAAGAAAAAAATACAGAACAAGTAAAATGGTTAAAGCACCTGCTGTTGGTATTGATTTGGGCACTACATACTCGTGTGTTGGTGTCTGGCAGCATGGAAAAGTTGAAATCATCGCCAACGACCAAGGAAACCGAACAACACCAAGTTATGTTGCATTCACGGACTCTGAGCGCCTCCTTGGGGACGCTGCAAAGAACCAAGTGGCAATGAATCCATCTAACACCGTCTTTGATGCCAAAAGATTGATCGGCAGAAGGTTCGATGATCCAAAAATTCAACAGGACTTCAAACACTGGCCCTTCAAGGTCGTCAACGAAAATGGTAAGCCGAAAATCCGAGTGGAGTACAAGGGCGAAATTAAAAATTTTGCCCCCGAAGAAATCAGTTCTATGGTTCTGACGAAAATGAAGGAAACCGCTGAAGCCTACCTTGGAACCACCGTCCGAGATGCTGTCGTTACAGTACCGGCATACTTCAATGACTCTCAGAGGCAAGCCACAAAGGATGCCGGTGTTATTGCTGGTTTAAATGTTATGAGAATCATCAATGAACCTACTGCGGCTGCATTAGCTTATGGTTTGGACAAGAATTTGAAAGGTGAGAAAAATGTTCTCATTTTTGATCTTGGAGGAGGTACGTTTGATGTGTCTATTCTCACAATCGATGAAGGATCCCTTTTTGAAGTTAAGGCTACTGCAGGAGACACCCATCTCGGGGGTGAAGATTTCGACAATCGTCTAGTCAATCACTTCGCTGACGAATTCCAAAGGAAGTTCAAGAAAGACCTCAGAAGCAACCCAAGATCTATTCGAAGGCTTAGAACTGCAGCTGAAAGAGCCAAACGAACCTTGTCCTCCAGCACTGAAGCCACTTTAGAAATCGATGCTTTATTTGAGGGTATCGATTTTTACACGAAGATTACGAGGGCTAGATTCGAAGAACTTAACTCCGATTTATTTAGAGGAACTTTACAACCTGTGGAAAAGGCTCTTGCTGATGCTAAAATGGACAAAAGATCTATCCACGACATTGTTTTGGTAGGCGGATCAACTAGGATTCCAAAAATTCAACAGCTTTTACAGAACTTCTTCAGTGGCAAGCCGTTGAATCTTAGCATTAACCCTGATGAAGCCGTTGCATATGGAGCAGCCGTTCAAGCTGCTGTTTTGAGTGGTGAAACTGATGCTAAAATCCAAGACGTTCTACTAGTAGATGTAGCTCCGTTGTCTCTTGGCATTGAAACTGCTGGAGGAGTCATGACTAAAATTATTGAAAGAAATGCTAGAATACCTTGTAAGCATACTCAGACATTCACAACTTATGCGGATAACCAGCCAGCAGTGACCATTCAAGTATTCGAAGGCGAGAGAGCGATGACCAAAGACAATAATCTTCTGGGTAACTTCGATTTAACTGGCATTCCTCCTGCACCTCGAGGAGTGCCTAAAATTGATGTTACTTTCGACTTGGACGCAAATGGCATTCTACATGTTTCTGCCAAAGACAGTAGCTCTGGCAGAGAGCGAACTATTACCATTAAGAATGACAAGGGTCGATTGTCGCAGGCCGACATTGACAGAATGCTTTCTGAAGCAGAAGAATATAAAGAAGAAGATGAAAAGCAAAGGCAAAAGGTTTCTGCTCGAAATGGTTTGGAATCATACATTTTCCAAGTAAAGCAAGCAGCTCAAGATTGCGGTGATAAACTAAGCGCCGATGATAAAGGTACTATCGAAAGAGAATGCTCTGACGCACTGAAATGGTTAGACAGCAATACATTAGCTGAAAAAGAAGAGTTTGAGGACAAGAAAAAGGACTTGCAGAGAGTGTGTAGCCCGATTATGAGCAAACTTTATGGAGGTGCAGCTCAAGGTGCCCAGGGAGGTTTTCCAGGAGGACCGAACCAACCCAGTGGAGGACCGACAGTTGAAGAAGTCGATTAAGTTGTTTGTGCTTTTAAGTTTATTAAGGGTAAAACTATATTGAAAAATATTGCATAATTATTATTGTTCACAATATTTACCTATAAATGTAAGTTATTTTTCTTTTGGGCCTACCTAGTTAGTTAACCGACACTTATTTTTCTAGTGTGATTTATATTTTTTGCTAATTGGTATCCTTATATGTAATTTATATAATATTTAATAAAAAGAACGCATGTAAAACGTAAATTTTCAAAATAAAGTAAATTATTAAAATTACAACAAAAATTATGGCTCTTAAAATATAAAAATTAATGTCGTTCTCATCATAACCAGGTTCTGTAACTAAATTCATGATAAAACAATATGTATGGGCCTATTTGTTTTAAGATAGGGACCAGTAACTTATCTGACAAAAAATAAAGCTCTTAGTTAAATCCAAATTGTCATATTTTGAAAAGTTGTATGTAAGTAGATGATTAATATATAGCAAATAGTTTCTTTTCAAAAAACTATGTAAATCTTTTCAAATTTCACTATAACATAGTTTAATGTAAGTGATTATTATAAAAGTGAGAGGCATTATTTAAGTACTTGGTAAATACATAAAGAATGTTATTATTTTCGTAACACACAGTATATTTTTAAGTGAGAAGTAACAATAGGAAAATGCAGGGAATTAGGCGACCTGTAGATTAGAACTGAGTATAATGTTAAACCAATGTCATTAATTAAGGAGAACTTTGATTTCAAATAAAGGCAAATATTAAATCAAAAGTGTCTTATTCATGTTTTTAACAGTGAACTATAAATGTTGATGGTTAATAGAATAGAAACACTTTACAGCATAACTATACGAATATATATTTTTAATAATACATATATTCTGGTAAATAGTTCGAATTTTGTTGAAATAGATCATATCAAAATTTTATTTGATTATATAGCAACGATTCGCCTTTATATTGATAGGTCCAGATTTTCTAAGCCAATCTAACGAATTTGCTTTCTAATGTTCAAGCATTAAACCAGTGTCGTTAATTAAGGAGTACTTTGATTTCAAATAAAGGCAAATATTACATATTATTATTATTATTATTATTATATTATTCATATTTTTAACAGTGAACTATCAATGTTGATGGTTAATAGAATAGAAACACTTTACAGTACAAATATACAAATATATTTGTTTAATAATACATATATTCTGGTAAATAATTCAATTTTGTTGAAATAGATCCTAATATCAAAATTGTATTTGATTATATAGCAATAGCAACGGTTCGCCTTTATATTGATAGGTCCAGATTTTTTAAGCCAACCTAACCAATTTGCTTTCTAATGTTCAAGCATTTTTCTAATTATCAGTAGTAATATGTTAAGTGCATGTAATATAATCGAAAATATTGCATTCATATTTTTTGCTTAGAAACAGCTTGAATGCATTTTTAGCTATTTCCTAAACAATTGCCACTTTTCAAGGAACATAACAATACAAAATGCGTGAGAATGCTGTTCTTACATTTGAGAGCACACATACCATGTGTGTCATATTGGGTCACATCTGAAAACATTTATCTTACAGTTAGTTCATTCAAAAACAGCAGTTAAAAAAATTACAAAATTTAATTTAATCTGAAAATTAAAAATATAAATATCCGTTGGCAATCTCTGTCTTTCACTGTTTTTTGAACTTTATTTTAGTCACACTTGCAAATTTGATGTTAAAAATTCAATTAAAAAATAAATAATATACCATTCGTTGATAAAATTAGAGGTAATGTATTTTTATAGAGACTATAATATAAATATGGTTGTGTGTGCTTTAGACCACACAACAGAAGTGAAATCTTCAAGGGCATCAAACCATCAAAAACTGTATAAGAAGTAGCATTTACCAAAAAAATTAAAAACTTTCCTATCCTGGCCCATTCTTTCAGCTTCAACAGAAACTGATTTCACGCAGTTCAATGTATAAGGGTAAGGGCCGCTACTTTGGCTCTTAAAATATAAAATTTAAGGTCGTTTTCAGCTTAACCGGGCTCTGTAACTAAATATCCTGATAAAACAATATGCACCTATACTATGATACGGACCTTCGCTTATTATAGGTCCGTTAAGCTAGCCCCCCCCGGTTGGAATTCTTTTGCCAAAATGCTAGCACAAATAAAGGGCACCTAGCACAACCTAGCACACCAATTTTTAGAGCTAGCACACCAACAGTTTAGAGCGAAAATGCTGTTGAATTCGGGGGGACCAGGTTAACGCTGCCCCCCCCCCCCCCCCCCC
>MU182073.1:70942-128358 GCA_016904865.1 Pissodes strobi
AAACTTTATGGAGGTGCAGCTCAAGGTGCCCAGGGAGGTTTTCCAGGCGGACCGAACCAACCCAGTGGAGGACCGACAGTTGAAGAAGTCGATTAAGTTGTTTGTGCTTTTAAGTTTATTAAGGGTAAAACTATATTGAAAAATATTGCATAATTATTATTGTTCACAATATTTACCTATAAATGTAAGTTATTTTTCTTTTGGGCCTACCTAGTTAGTTAACCGACCCTTATTTGTGTAGTGTGATTATATTTTTTGCTAGTTGGTATTCTTATGTGTAATTTATATAATATTTAATAAAAAGAACGTATGTAAAACGTAAATTTGCAAAATAAAGTAAATTATTAAAATTACAACAAAAATTATGGCTCTTAAAATATAAAAATTAATATCGTTTTCATCATAACCAGGTCCTGTAACTAAATTCATGATAAAACAATATGTATGGGCCTATTTGTTTTAAGATAGGGACCAGTAACTTACCTGACAAAAAAATAAAGCTCTTAGTTAAATCCAATTTGTCATATTTTGAAAAGTTGTATGTAAGTAGATGATTAATATATAGCAAATAGTTTCTTTTCAAAAAACTATATAGATCTTTTCAAATTTCACTATTACATAGTTTAATGTAAGTGATTATTATAAAAGTGAGAGGCATTATTTAAATACTTGGTAAATACATAAAGAATGTTATTATTTTCTTAATACACACTATATTTTTAAGTGAGAAGTAACAACAGAAAATGCAGGGAATTAGGCGACCTGTAGATTAGAACTGAGTATAATGTTAAACCAATGTCATTAATTAAGGAGAACTTTGATTTCAAATAAAGGCAAATATTAAATCAAAAGTGTCTTATTCATGTTTTTAACATTGAACTATAAATGTTGATGGTTAATAGAATAGAAACACTTTACAGCACAACTATACCAATATATTTCTTTAATAATACATATATTCTGGTAAATAGTTCGAATTTTGTTTAAATGTGTCCTATCAAAATTTTATTTGATTATATAGCAACGATTCGCCTTTATATTGATAGGTCCAGATTTTCTAAGCCAATCTAAAGAATTTGCTTTCTAATGTTCAAGCATTAAACCAATGTCATTAATTAAGGAGTACTTTGATTTCAAATAAAGGCACATATTACATCAAAAGTGTCTTATTCATATTTTTAACAGTGAACTGTCAATGTTGATGGTTAATAGAATAGAAACACTTTACAGCACAAATATACAAATATATTTGTTTAATAATACATATATTCTGGTAAATAATTCGAATTTTGTTGAAATAGATCCTAATATCAAAATTGTATTTGATTATATAGCAATAGCAACGGTTCGCCGTTATATTGATAGGTCCAGATTTTCTAAGCCAACCTAACCAATTTGCTTTCTAATGTTCAAGCATTTTTCTAATTATCAGTAGTAATATGTTAAGTGCATGTAATATAATCGAAAATATTACATTCATATTTTTTGCCTAGAAACGGCTTGAATGAATTTTTAGCTATTTCCTAAACAATTGCCACTTTTCAAGGAACATAACAATACAAAATGCGTGAGAATGCTGTTCTTACATTTGAGAGCACACATACCATGTGTGTCATATTGGGTCACATCTGAAAACATTTATCTTACAGTTAGTTCATTCAACCAAAACAGCAGTTAAAAAAATTACAAAATTAAATTTAATCTAAGAATCAAAAATATAAATATCCGTTGGCAATCTGTCTTTCACTGTTTTTTGAGCTTTATTTTAGTCACATTTGCAAATTTGATGTTAAAAATTCAATTAAAAAATAAATAATATACCATTCGTTGATAAAATTAGAGGTAATGTATTTTTATAGAAACTATAATATAAATATGGTTGTGTGTGCTTTAGACCACACAACAGAAGTGAAATCTTCAAGGGCATCAAACCATCAAAAACTGTATAAGAAGTAGCATTTACCAAAAAAATTAAAAATTTTCCTATCCTGGCCCATTCTTTCAGCTTCAACAGAAACAGATTTCACGCAGTTCAATGTATAAGGGTAAGGGGGCCACTACTTTGGCTCTTAAAATATAAAATTTAAGGTCGTTTTCAGCTTAACCGGGCTCTGTAACTAAATATCCTGATAAAACAATATGCACCTACACTATGATACGGACCTTAGAGTATATAGGTTATTATATAGTCTGAGATACGGACCACTAAATTGTCTGACAAATAAAGCTCTTAGTTAAATCGTCGGTTAAATCCAGTTGGTGTATATTTTGAGAAGGTGTATGCAAGTAGATGGTTAATATTATATAGGAAATAGTTTCTTTTCAAAAAACGATGTAGATTTTTTAAATTTCACTATTACGTAGTTTAATGTAAGTGATTATTATGAAGGTGAGAGATATTATTTAAATACCTAGTAAATACATAAGGAATGTTGTTTGATTAACCAATAGTATATTTTTAAGTCAGAATTAACAACAGGAATATGCAGGAAATTAGGTGATCTGTTGATTAAAATTGAGTATAACATTAAACCAATTTCATTAATTAAGCAGTACTTTTATTTCAAATATAGCTAAAGATTAAATCAGAAGTAGTGTCTAGTGTCTTATCCATATTTTTAACAGTGACGAAGTAACTACCATTTTATAAGTCTTTTATTACTTTTATTATAAAATGCAACTACCAATGTTGATGGTTAATAGAATAGAAACACTTTACAGCACAAATAAGGGGTGGCCAAAGGTCTGGAATCAAATTAATATCTTTTGCGCAAGCAATGTTTTCAAAAAACGCTGAAACACGGTAACTGATTTCTAGTTTTTCACATTTTTCGATGAAATAAAAGAAAATCCCAACCCCCTAACTTCCAGTTACCCTAACTTTTCTTTTTTCAAATGGAAATCTGTCTTGTGGGGCTCGTTGGAAAGCTCATGAAAGATGGAATCCAGTCATACCAAGTAAACAAGTTTTATGTGTGCAATAACCAGGCTTTTAGGGTCATAGAAAATAACTGCTCTAGTGAGGGACTATTGGGAAAAATTAATAACAGATAAAGAATTTGAACCATTATTGTTGTTAGAGCAAAAAATATGGTATTCGTGTGTATTTTTTCATCTACCAGGCTGTTCAGGCTAGTTGTTTACTTTTTACTTTACTTTTTACTTTACTTGTAAATCGGATGTCTGAATATTAGTATCGTGTCAAAAACCAACTGGAGAACAATAAAGATTTTCGGATTAGACATAGAAAAAAATTAAATTGGAGAAAATGTATCGAATATCAGTTCAAGAAAATTATAACTATATGAACTTATATACATAGTTTAAAAATTATTTATTATACATTAGCACCTTAGAAAATCTAACATCCAGTTCCAATTTGGAGTTCTAGCGTCATAGTAAAATTGTATGTTTTATGGTTATTATTTTATCTAATTTTTTACATTGTTAAACTGTAAAAGTATATTATTTACCTAGGGACAAAAGTCGTATTTTTATCCTGAGGCAAAAAGTTTGGGTTAGTAACTGTAAGCTGGTTGTTAGTTTTCTATTTCAGTGCTTTATTGAGAGATTATTCTGTAATATAGACACTCTACTAAATTAATAAATAATTTACTTTTAGTC
Organism: Pissodes strobi; assembly: GCA_016904865.1. Taxonomy (NCBI): domain Eukaryota; kingdom Metazoa; phylum Arthropoda; class Insecta; order Coleoptera; family Curculionidae; genus Pissodes; species Pissodes strobi. The sequence continues at coordinate 74,567 of MU182073.1, forward strand.
CCTAGGGAATAAAACATCACTACTATCCCTCAGGGATTAAAAGTACCACGTTAATCCCCAAAGTACATAATAGTATATTAATATATACCTAGGTTGAGAAGTAAGCCATTATTTACTGAGCACTTTTATATCCAGAGGCGCGTAGCACCGAAGGATATAATGTGCGAGGTTAATAATGGCCTTCTGAACCGAGGTATATATAGAATTTTTTTTACTACTAACACTGATATATTACCATATTTGATTCGATTTGATTTTTATATTAGTCATTTTCTACTTATTTTTCAAATAGTTCGAAATATCAGGTAGCCTGGAAGTTCAGTTGTCTAACTGACAGATATCGTAACATAATGTCCTGACAGCTCCATACATACAAAGTATCTTCTTTCCATCTAAATTTTGACAAAATCGCATTATTAATAAGAATATTATGGGGAGTCATGAAAAGTGAGTCATACTGTATATAATTTTTTACTAATAGCACTGATACAATTCTTATCATTATTTGAATTGATTAGATTTTGAAATGAATCATTTCCTACTCATTTTTCAAATAATCCGAAATGACAACTAGTTGTCAAACTAACAAGTTTGACATTTTGACATTTTCCGTTTCATTATTGACCTAGGGTTTTTTTAATATTATTATTTACCTAGGGTGAGAAATGTTACTTCTCATTAGAGGAATGGAGTAAATAATGGTGATTTATCATGTTAGTAGTAAAAAAAATATTTTTTGCTTCAAATAATGAAAAATATAACTATTCAACCAGAAATATTTCACCAGTATGCTTTAAAAAAGTATCAAAAATTGTTACTCATAAATCAATTTTTCAAAAAGATCTTTATAATAAAACTTATAATTAAATTTCTATAATATTCTTAAATCGGAATAAAATTATAGAACTATGTATGTATATATTAAAGAAGGAAAATGAATACGTATATGTAGTTATCTAACACGATAATAGTATATTATTTTACATGGAGGAAAAGTGATACCTTTCATGGTGCGCTCGTGTTTAACAGCCGAACGGAGTGAGGCTGGTAATAGAGAGCAAGCCATGAAAAGTAACTTTTCCTCCAAATAAAATATTCTGTTTTTTCTTCAAATGTCGACAAATTAATGCAAAAACATCTCTTTTTAATAGTAATAATATCTAATTATGATTAAAGATAAGTGGGTTCGCAAGGCGGCTTAGGCCGGTGTCGGTGAATAGGCACAGGTTGTTGCTATAGTAATCTAACAGAAATCTGTCAGTGGACGCTGTCAGCAATAATTATTTTTTTAAGATTGCGTCTCCGATTGCGTTTTAATTCCGTATTAGTAAGCAGTTATTGGGTAACTTCGATTAAATAATAACCAATTTGTTCCTAAATTAGTAATTTTTAGAAATGCAGCCACAAATTGAGTGATAAATACAAATTGTAGTTTAATAAATCTTGAGTTGTTGACGCTTATTTTGTTGTCTGTTTGTATTGTATCTATGTTGCTCTGATAACACTTTTACCTCCGCCGGCGGAAAAGTAAAAAGTAAAGCTCCGGCGGAGGAAAAACGAAACTTCACGGCCGCCTACACAGTCGAGTAATGACGGATTTGAAAAAAATAGTATATTATTTTATATGGAGGAAAAGCGATACTTTTCATGGCGCGCTCGTGTTTAACAGCCGAACGGAGTGAGGCTGGTAATAGAGAGCAAGCCATGAAAAGTAACTTTTCCTCCAAATAAAATATGCTGTTTTTTCTTCAAATGTCGACAAATTAATGCAAAAACATCTCTTTTTAATTAGTAATAATATCTAATTATTATTAAAGATAAGTGAGTTCGCAAGGCGTCTTAGACCGGTGTGTCGGTGAATAGGCACAGGTCGTTGCTATAGTAATGTAACATAAAGCTGCCAGTGGCCACTGTCAACAATAATTATTTTTTTAAGATTGCGTCTCCGATTGCGTTTTAATTCCGTATTAAGCAGTTATTGGGTAACTTCGATTAAATAATAACCAATTTGTTCCTAAGTTAGTGATTTTTAGAAATGCAGTCACAAATTGAGTGATAAATACAAATTGTAGTTTAATAAATCTTGAGTTGTTGACGCTTATTTTGTTGTCTGTTTGTATTGTACTATGTTGCTATGACAACACTTTTACCTCCGCCGGCGGAAAAGTGAAAAGTAAAGCTCCGGCGGGGGAAAAACGAAACTTCACGGCCGCCTACACAGTCGAGTAATGACGGATTTACTGACGTTTGAAGAAAAATAAATTTTTGGCATGTTTTTGGTTAGTTTCAGTTGATTGCGCCGCAGAAGCGAGCAGAAAACCATATTTGGGGTATACTATTTTGAAATTATATTTATGCAAAGCTGAAGTGTTGCGTTTATATGAAGGTATAATTATTTACCTGGCCATGAGAAGGGATTTATAGTTACATAAAGAAAAAACGCGACTAGCTTTATATTTTTGTATGTGCATCATTATAACTATTTTCTATATGGATTATATTAGTCTTTTTTGATATGCATGTTATTTAATCAATTGTTTGGCAAATCACATTGCCGTACACAAGAATTGACATTGATTTATTTTTTTATAATTTCATATAAAGTTATAATAAATATTAACTGCAAAATTTTAATATTTGTTAAGAAAAATTCGAAAAATCTTCATTTCGGACAATTTTCATTTGATCAGTTGTTAAGTAATAAATAATAAAAGTCGCAAGCAATTTTGATTAATATAGTTTCTTTGGTAATAGCACAAACAATATAGCTTGCGTAGCTATATTGTTTGTGGTAATAGTAATACATAACAAGGAAACAAGGGTAGTAAGAAGGTTGTTACAAACTAGTGAATTTACGGGACGAGCGAATTTGGGTATATTTGAAAAAGTTGCGATTTTCAAATATATACCTAATTGTTTCATTAATAGTTATTTGTGTTGTTTAAGAAGCAATTATTATTGAAATGTCCTATTCTGAATGTAATAATAAGTCTAATTTCAAGTGTACTTTTCCCGAAATAACGCAAATTGCGGTAGCAATCAGCAATCATATTTTTGAAATGTCTATATGAAAATATTTACAAGATAGATTGGCGACTGAATAAAATAAAATAATAGTATATTATGATATAAGTGTATAAGAGAGCCTTTAAAGCACGCGCGACATATTTCAAAACACGACGCGCAGCGGAGTGTTTTGTAAGTCGCAAGGGCTTTAAAGGCCTCTTATACACGTATATCATACGCTATTTTTTATTACGAATGCATCATAATCTCAAAAATGTTTTAATTATTAAAGATATAGATATATTGACGAATATATTAATCTGTCACATTTGACATGATAAAATATTTCTATAGCAACCTTTAAAAAAGTAGGCGCACCATAAACATCATTTTATGCACGCTACAGCGTGCGATAATCGTTGATTATGATGCAGTTATTTTTAGATAAAGTAAATACTTTCAGCATAATGTAATCATGGAAAAGCTTGTCTAAAAATGCAAATCATCTTCATTGTGGGTCATGTACTCGACGCTGAACACTAAAAATATTGTCTCACCCAATTGCAATTGTTTGTAAAATATTTTATTACGCATGCATCATAATCAACGATTAAAATGGTGTTTATGATGCGGCTACTTTTTTAAAGGTTGCTATAGAAAAATTTGATCATGTCAAATGTGACAGATTAATATATTCGTCAATATAACCATTAAGTTTAATATTTAAAACATTTTTGAGTTTATGATGCATTCGTAATAAAAAATAGCGTATGATATACGTGTATAAGAGGCCTTTAAAACCCTTGCGACTTACAAAACACTCCGCTGCGCGTCGTGTTTTGAAATATGTCGCGCGTGCTTTAAAGGCCCTCTTATACACTTATATCATAATATACTATTAAAATATGGCAAATGTTTCAAAAGTATATATAGTGCACAACTCGTTCTATTAGAGCACTCGCTCGTCTCGTACATTAATTCGTTTGTAATAACTCTCTTACTACTCTTGTTATGTAAAATACTATCATAACATGTAGTGCGTAGTATTTTTTCTGTTCTCCATTTATATTTATAAAATATATTTGGTGTAGCTCACAATATAATTAACATTAATTGGGTATATATAATCAACTCCAAAGTTGTTTGGCAGTGGCGGCGCATCGGATGCCCTGGGGGCCGAAGCCTCTCCACTTGTGAGATAAATTTGGAATTTTTCCTCAAAGCCACTAAAAATTGTGTTTAATTATAATAATAGCACCACGTGTCGTCACAGTTGGTTAGGAATACATGAGTTATTAGAAAAGTAATGATTTTGTGTTTCATAATTATGCATTCCAAATTAATGTTTTTGATATATTGCAGGATTCGATGAACGCATGTATTTTTTTTTATCATTTCGGCTCATATATTTTTAATAATTTTCGATTCGATACACATACGACATAATTACCAACTTTTGAATAATTAATTAAAATTAGCATGGGAAAACTCCAACTTTTCATTAGCAGTGTGAATAGAATTGTACAGGACCATATGATATTTTTTCTTTGTAATGTGTAAAATTCACATTTATTTACATTGAATTTTAACTACCAGCCAACAGTTCCTCTAATGAGTTTGTAGCATTGACAATTTATATTTATATAATAGGTAAGATCAGCTATATTATTGCTGAGCTCCACTAATGTCCAATTTCTCAAAATATTTTCAATCTACATTGTTTAATAGTTAGCTTACTAATCTTTAATCCAAGATGTTCGAGCTTATTTATTAAAAGCCTGGTACGTGGTACTATTCTTCGTTTACTGTTGTAGTTGGTACGATTTAGGATCTTATGTGTGCAACGGTTAACAATAAGCATATAAATATCGTCCTTACTCCAAGGAGAACTATATTATCCTGAAGTAAATACTCAGTTATCTGGGGTAAATAGTTGTTGACTTATTGACAGATCCAAGATTCCAAGTTGCGCAAGGTTAGAATTTGGCTTTGGCAAGTTTGCGATCATCTTCCGGGTTTAGTAACCGTAGAATGGAGATAGAGAGGCAGGTCAGTAAATATTTCCTACAATAGGTTAAGCGGAAACCCAAGCTTTTAAATCCAACCATATAGGAGACTGTCTATTTAAGCAAAGAGTGAGTGACACTAGTCTGGATGCCGATTTATTCTCAGTGTGACGGGAATGAGGAAGCTGGTTCTCTTGCTAGGGAGGCAGCTGCCTCCACTTTCACTCGATCAGAACCAGCACTCGATATGTCATATAATGAAGCAAGAGTAGAAATCTCAAAGTGGCAAAAGAATCTAAGTGACTTCGAAGGTTTTCGTATGTAAAGTGTCGATTTCGAAAGCTAAAAGTCTTAGAGTTTACCAGAAGAGGCTCGTACCATAGTAGGTATGCACTGAACGGCTAAAGGCATTCACCTGAAGGCCCAAAATACCATCTCTGGAAGACGAATAAAACTAAGTATATTTGTTGCCTTATTTTCTGTCATTTTGACAAATTTTTACCGCAAACGTTTTCTAATTCAACTTAAATTGTCAGGGCGTCGCGTGCCTCTTAGCCGACCTTGATAAATTGAAGAAGTGCCGCCCTATCCACTTGTAATAGATATAACATTTAGATAAAAAAATTACCATACAAAGCAACTTTACCTTAAACAGCCCTACTCATAAAATACCTATAAATCAGGGGAGGGCAACGTTGCCAATTCTCAGTTCCCAATACTTTTAATTTAAAAGAGTATTATTAACCTCACGCATGATGCAACCAAACAAAAGTATCCAAAACTAACCCAAATTTACAAAAAAGAATCAAACATATCCTTAAAAAAAAGTCTGGTCACAGACGAGAATGGAAGCCGGGGCGCCGCGCCTCGCTGTGTCACAAACACGCAATCGTACCACTGGACCACTAAGGCCGTTGCAAGCAATTTGCTGAAACGTAAATACATGGTTAATTCTATACGTCTGACCAATTCTTGGCAACGATGCACTCCCTCTCAGCTGATTTTTTTTTATGACTAGCGTTGTTTAAGGTTAAATATACGAAGCATGCCTTTGACAGACGAACGCGGCGTCACGGCGACTACAGCTAAGGAAAAAGCAAGCATTCCCGCCGAAATGTTTTTATCGCACTCTACCTTAAACGTCCCCCATGGCAAGGCTCTCTCCACCATATCCAACATCAACACTACCATGACAGAAGTTAAGTTTCACCACCGTGACATTCGTAAAATCCTAATTGAGCTTGATACGCAAAATGTATCAGGTCCGAATGGAATACGTGTGAAGGAACTGCGCCAACGAATTAACACTCATTTTTCCAGACTTTCTTCTCTGTCTTATTGAAAAGGGATTTACCCATCTTCTTGGAAAGTCGCCTGAGTGCAACCTGTTCCAAAAAAGGCAAGAAAACCATGCCCTCAAACTGTCGCCCAATTGCCTTGCTTCCAATAATCTCCAAATTCATGGAACGTGTGGTCAATCAACAACTACTCAAGTATCTCGAGACCAACAGAATAATGAACGATAACCAATACGGTGTCCGGGAACAGAGGTTGACAGGAGATATATTGGCCTACGTCACTCATATATGGAGTAGGCAAATTGAGAACTACGCAGAATCTCGAGCGGTTGTGTTCAATATTTCGAAAGCATTTGGCAGAGTTTGGCATATATGACAGATTGCCCAACACACTGCCGTCCTTCGAACTGCCAGCGTCTCTCTGCAACTGGCTTGCCAGTTTCCTCAAGAACCGATCTCTGCACGTTGCAGTTGATGGATACATCTCAGACACATTCACTGTTAATGCGGGAGTGCCTCAGGGCCATATACTTTCACCAACTCTGTTCCTCATCTATATTAATGACCGAAACAAATAATCCTATTTACAGTTTTGCAGATGATAGTACCCTTGTCTCCCAATTTAGATAAGAAAAACCTTTATCAGCGACTGAGACATATCACCGCAGACAGGAGCAGATTACAACAATTAAGAGCTGAAGCTGAAGAAAGTTCGAACCTGAGGCTGCAGGAATTTGGTCCAGTTCAATGAAACAAAAACCCAAGTAGCCAGTTTACCAAGAAAGACAATACGGCGGGCCCTGACATCATTATGGCAGGATCGACCATTCCTTCATCCTCGTCAATCGGACTACTGGGTGTCTCGGTCAACAGCAATATGTCCTGGGATGACCACGTTGCTATCATCGCAAAATCAGCCTCGCAGAAGCTTGATGCCCTATTTCGCCACAAATACTGTATACACCGTAGCAGCTGCTCTTGTTAGACAAAGCGCAAATAAGACCGTGCTTAGAATATTGCTCACACATCTGGGGTGCCGACTTAAGCACACCCCAAATGTGCTATATTCCATTCAGAAGAGAGCTATTCGTCTCGTTGGCGGCCCGGAGTTGACCCGGAATCTGGATAGTCTGGAACACCGCAGACATGTGACCGAGATATCCCAGTTCCACAGATGTTTTCACGGCAGGCGTTCCCAGAATTTGACCCGCATCATCCCACCCTCAGCGACGCCTGTCAGTCGCGACAGACATCAAGAGCGCACCCGTTCGTTGTACAGGAAACACCTAGAACGACGCTTTACAAGGACTCTTTTGTCTGGCGCACTGCATCACTGTGGAACTCACTCCCAAGACATCTGTTTCCTCCTAATTACAACCTACAACTATACAAGACGCGTGCCAATCAGTATCTTCGCACACACATCGCTCGTCGAGTGCCATAGGACCTCCTTTCGGTGTGTGTGCCACTTCCATAAAAAAAATATTTGATTAAGTATAAAATATTAAAAGTACTAAAACGAAATATCCGAAAATATTTTGTAGTTTTTTTTTTTCAGTAAAATGTAAATCAGCTGATAATCATTTCTGGTCACTTGCTCCATTCATTTTATGGCCAGACGAATCAATCTTTGTTGAGCGATAATTGGTCGCAAGTAATTTTATTATTTTAAATTTTTAAAAACGCCTTTCCCCTAAAAGCTTCTGACACAGGCAAGGTTAAAAATCTTTTAAATTATTACAACGTTGAGAAAATCGATTTCTAAATCATTTTAAATAATAAACTCTAACGACTGTTTTGGGACTCCAACATGGGTAAGGTGATAGCCCAAGTCCAAGCAACATTTCAAGAAGTCTGCCGTAATGATGGTAGAAAGCCAAGATATCTCACCTAGAGATGAAAGGTAGTTATCTAATCTAATCCAATCTTCCCTCCAAAGTCTTGGTATTTGCAGATATTCGTAACGTTAAAAAAGATACTAACTTTACATTTTTCTTTTGGGTTAGCCTCATACGCAATTTTTTCTTGGTCTCGTTCTAGGTTTTTATGAAAAGACTATCTCAATTTAATTTTTTGTGCTAATTCGGCTGCATCTACTATTTGCTGAAAACAGTGATCATTATTTACACAACCCCAAAGTGAGTAAATACTTGGTTTCAATAATGATGATGAATTTTATTTAGAACCTCATAGCAAACAAAACGAGAAAGTTTTACTTTTGTGGAACTAATATGACTTTCCCAACGTATATCAATCTTAAGCGTGTTTTTTTTTTTAATAATGACCATCTTTGTGTTAATATGGAATAGAAAATATAGATACACTGGATGAGCGAAAGTTTAGAGTTTCAAATTAATAGTTCCTAAAAGCCAATATTTTTATCATCATAATGGCACCATTATAATAACTTCGGAAAGACTTTGACCAGTTTCCTTGCCGAAAAAGAGTAGAGTTGTACAGGGTGGCCCCTTTAAGAGGGGCCTATAACTTATCTCGAAAACTACGGGGGTTGGAGAAAAAAAAATTATACAAAAGTTATTCCTAGTGAAATGATCTTTATTTTTTTTGTCTTGCTTGCTTAGAATTTTAAGTACAAAAGTTATTCCTAGTGAAATGATCTTTATTTTTTTTGTCTTGTTGCTTAGAATTTTAAGTAGAATCCAAAAATGTAATAAAATATAGGGTATTTCCTTTAAAAAAGTGCAACTTTCTTTGACCATCCTGTATATAAAAAAGTGACGATTAAAACAATGCAAAAAAAACAAAGATAATTTAATTAGGAATAACTTTTGTATTTACATTTTTTCCAAGCGCCGTAATTTTCGAGATAAAGTATAGGCCCCTCTTAAACGGGCCAGCCTGTATGTACAGGGTTTTCCCGTATATTTTTACACCCCACCTAGAGAGTTTATTTGAAGAGATATCAAAATAAGGTAAATACAAGAGTTTTATATTTTTTTATGAACTTTAAGAAATTGTTAATCAAAATGTCAAAAAAAAATTAGCAAATGTCAAATTTTGACAGGTTTATATTTTTTTAGATGAAACACCCTGTATATTATTTTAAATTTTGATAGATCTCTTCTTTCTGATTTTAAATATATATATGTTTATAACATTCCGTTTACTAGTTTTCGAGATATATGCGTCCAAAGTTTTTAAATAACGATCCGTTAAAATGGCCTTTAAAATATAATATTAGTTAGCCATGACACAATTACACAATTGGTGTGGTCTCCTTAACAACATAGTTATTGGCCCTATATTCCTTCAGGGTAACTTAACAGGGCAAAAATATCTTGATCTGCTACAAAATGAAGTTGAACATCATTTAGAGCAACTGCTAGTAAATGATTAGCTATGGCAACAGGACGGAGCCCCTCCCCACAATGTCCTACCAGTCACAATTTTTTAAATAATCTGTTTTGGATAGGAAGACATGGCCAGCGAATAGTCCTGATATCTCCCCACTTGATTTTTTTCTTGTGGGGCTATTTGAAGAACAAAATTTATTACAACAAACCAAGGACCATAAACATTTTAGAAGAAAAGATTCAAAACACCATCGCCGAATTAAATAGAGATTTCCACGACTTTACCTTCCATGCCATCCACCGAAAATTTATTAGAATAATTCAGAGTTGTATTTTAAATCAAGGGGGCTATGTAGAAAACGAAAACTAAATAGCTCAATACTATTTTTTCAAAATAAAAATATTAGAATAATAGTCAAACTTTAAAATCATTCCTAGCGTTCTTATTATATGGTTAAAATTTATATCGATTGCGACAAAATGGCGCGTCTTTTCTTTTATTGATTTGTTGCAATTGTTTTTTTTTATCATGGCTAACTTACTACAGTAAACTTTAGAATATTTGAAAGAATTTTTTTTGAATACTTTGGACGCATATAACTCGAAAATTATTAAATGAAATGTTACAAACATATAGATATTTGAAATCAGAAAGAAGAGATCTATCAAAATTTAAAATAATATATAGGGTGTTCCGTTTTAAAAAAATATCAACCTGTCAAAATTTGACATTTGCCAATTTTTTTTTGACATTTTGATTAACAATTTCTTAAAGCTGATAAAAAAATATAAAACTTTTGCATTTACCGTATTTTGATATCTCTTAAAATAAACTCTCTAGGTGGGGTGTAAAAATATACGGGAAAACCCTGTACATAGCTCAATTTAATGGTAAGAGATTCGGCTTCGTTTTTATTGGAAATAAACAATCTAATAACAAAAACAGTATTTTAAATTGAGTATATCAGATATAATTTTAATATTATTTGATGTCTACATTTTTAACTAGTTCTAAATAAGTCTGTGAATTTTTCTAGTTTGATTTAAACGTTTCGTCGTGACTGGATCATAAGTGGCAAGTAGTTTAACTGTTTTCGAAAAAATTTTTTGCAACCTCAGAAAACGACCGCCCTGTGCAGTCCCTATATAAACTGTTTATGTTAAATGTTCTATATTTACTATTTTGTATTCAAAACATAATAAACGAATCACTTAAAGATTTATTTTATCTGAGCATTTCTTATTTTAATCAGATATAGAAATTTTTGATGTTTATTTTTAGGAAAATTAAGATACATATTAGGATAAAGCAGAACACATTAGACAATTTTTATAAACAATTTATGCACCAAACGTTAATATAAGCAAATGTAATATGGAATAAATAATGAATAATTAGAATAACTTCTTTCAGTTGCATAAAACGATTACATTTAGGTACTTTTCTTCATAGGGACTTATCATTTATACCTGGATTTTAATATTCTCTTTTCTAAAAGAGAGACACTGGCTTTGATCCTGCTCTAATAGAGTTAGAAAAGTCGCAGTTTAATAAAATCTTTAAACAAGTGTGAAGTAGGTATTTGCCTACAGGATTATGGTTTAATTATTGTTTCTTTACAGGCCGAAATATACCAGGACAAAGAAATTAACTTCCTTCTTTCTTAGTTTTCTTTTCACACCGGAATGAATGCGATTGCCATAGACTACAGACATTCTAATATTTCTAGATTATGCTATCGCATACCATTTGTAGATCGGGGAACTAGATACTTTGTTATGATCTTTTGTTGTTGCAGAGATGTAGCAGTGCGTTTGTTAACTCTTTCACTCCGGGTTTTGTTTCTGTAATTTTTAGATTTTTTTTTGTGAGGATGAGAAAGAAAACGCTAATTATATATTATTGTAGTACACAAGTAAGATTTTTTGTTGTTTTATTTTAACAAAAAACAACTGGGACATATCTCAGTAGTGATTTATACTGGGACATCCCTCCCATATCAAGTGTCAAATTGCGGTGAAGCAATCGATGCACAGGGGTAAACTGCATATTTTACACGTTATTTTGGTACGTTTCTCTTTTTTTTTTTCGCTGCGAACACTTGTAATATCTTCTTAGATAAATGGTCACCGATAGGATGAGCTAAAATTGTGCCCAGCTTTTTTTTACGTCTTTGAGGAACGTTTATGTCTTCGGCTATTAAACTTTTAGCCAGGGGAACTAAATACTGTATAAATTAAACTTTCTTCTTAAGATTTATTTCTTTGAATACAATATATATAAAAAAAAATTGTAGACTGCCATCATAAGCAATTTATAATATACTTTTCGCCACCACTTTTGTGATTATTTATACATTGATGTTATTTGGTCCGCCAAACCTACACCCATTGACCCATTTTCTGATTGTAATATTTAAAATATTACTATTACTTCTGAGCAGTCAATTTCTGTCACTGAACCATCTTTTATCTTTCCTTTTTCAACCCCAAGGACTGGCTCATGGCAGTCTGGTAAGACTATAAAATATTTTTTCTTCAAACGTCAGTAAATGCATCATTACTCGACTGTGTAGGCGGCAGTGAAGTTTCGCTTTTCCTCCGCCGGAGCTTTACTTTTCACTTTTCCGCCGGCGGAGGTAAAAGTGTTGTCATATCAACATAGATACAATACAAACAAACATCAAAATAAGCGTCAACAACTCAAGAGTTATTAAACTAAAATTTGTATTTATCACTCAATTTGTGACTGCATTTCTAAAAATCACTAATTTAGGAGCAAATTGGTTATTATTTAATCGAACTTACCCAATAACTGCTTATCAATACGGAATTAAAACGCAATCGAAAACGCAATTTTAAAAAAATAATTATTGTTGACAGTGTCCACTGACAGCTTTATATGACATTATTATAGCAACAAACTGAGCCTATTCACCGACACCGCACCGGTCTAAGCCGCCTTGCGAACCAACTTATCTTTAATAATAATTATTATTACTATTAAAAAGCGACGTTTTTGCATTAATTTGTCGACATTTGAAGAAAAAACAGCATATTTTATTTGGAGGAAAAGTTACTTTTCATGGCTTGCTCTCTATTACCAGCCTCACTCCGTTCGGCTGTTAAACACGAGCGCGCCATGAAAAGTATTACTTTTCCTCCATATAAAATAATATACTATTATATTTTGCCACCAGCCACCTAATAGAAAAAAAATATTCTGTTGATTGCCAACTATTTGAGATTGTCCTCGTTCCAACATTTCTTCAAATTTAGGCACATTTTAGCGTTTTTTTCCAACTGTCGGAAGGTGAATATTATATAAAAGATGAACATATGTAAATAATCGATCAAAATAAAGTGTTACTTGTTCTGAATTCATGGTAAGAGCAAGTTTTTTAACTACTATCCTCCCCTTCTTGCTGATCGATCTCTTTACCACAATATACATTTATATCGTATCACACCTATTCCATATTTATACTTATTTTTTTAGTTTTCGTAGCATGTATTGTTTTAGGTAAGACCCACCTTTGTATTTCACTATTGATTCGTCTATAGACTGAAAAGTGCTGTCTGATGTTGCTGCTGAAAGTTTTTTTGACACATGAAACAACGTCACCAATTTAATTGATCTTTTGGGTTTGCGGCTGATTGAAGTAAAACTTCGATAAAAGTAACTGGCATCTATTGCGGGAAATAGTGTTTTATGGCTTCATTTCTCAAAGAGGGATTATTGGACCAATATATAGCATGCGAGGAACCGCTTATAATGCATTATAAGTGAAATTCTAACAACAAGCACTTAGGAGTAAGTTTTTTCAGATCGTGATTTTCTTTTTCTTGTATCTTCCTGTATGTCCATTCTCCATGCATAAATAAAGACAAATCAAAAAGCAATCAAATTTCGTACTTCCTCGATGGAGTTTGAGCAAGACAACAGCAGAATATTTAGGTGGAAGAGAGTTTTTAGGAAGAAAGCTATTTGCATCTACTTGTGACTATATTACATTATCTATCGCCTTGATTATTCTGATGATCATTTAATTAAGATTAGGTTGCACAGATGCTGCATTGGGACCTGGCTCAGTTTCAACCTCATCATAGTCAGTCGAATGATAATCTAAGTCACTGCTTGAATTCATGTCTTCCATGTCAGATGGTAAAACAGCCTATTCTTTTTATCCAAATACTATCGACGCTGCTAAATGGATCAGCTTCATATTCGCTATCAGCCTCTGAATGAAACATCCAAGTCTCGCAGTTTTTAAATACACTTCTTCAGAGTTAGGATTTTTTGAACAGCTGCTAGGACATATAAGTCCCTACAGGCCGGAAAGGGTTAAGGTTGCATTCCTATTTTCATAAGAACATTCGCCGCTGTATAAATATTCCCTCTTCTCCAGCGTTGATGTTATATTTGCTTTAGTGCAATAAGTTAAGGCATTTCTCATAGGTACTACATGATATATGAGTATCATATAAAAAGTAAGAATATAACAATATTTTTTATTCAGGATGAAAACTAATAAAGAACTAATATTTTTTCTTATCCCATGAAAAGTAAGAAAATAAAATACAGAATTATCTTTTTCGTTCGTTGTCGCTGTAGTTGGTTTGAATCAACTTCAGTTAATTTTCATTGGGGATTATATGTAAAATGACGGATGGTTGACATCATCGTGACGTGACAGCTGTCGCTCGACATTGAAAAGGCAATGAGTGGGGATTGTCGCGGGCGACAGTCGAAGCTTTGAGAACTAGGCTTTAGTCTTAGCCAATTTATGAAAAGAGGGCCCCCACAATATTTGCCGCGGGGATGGGGGGGGGGGGGGGGGGGGGGGGGGCAACGATTTAACTTGTATACCATCCACTATATAATTATAATATCGTATTTATCAAAGTAAAGTAATTAGTAAGTAATTGAGAAATATAGATTGAATGTATCTATATTTCTCAATTGATTTTCATAGAAATACAATTCGTTAGAGTCTTTAGGCTGAGACAGAAGATAAAACAATATTGAAAAATATTAATATTCTTAACAAGTAGGTACTTACGATACCTTTTTTTATATATCCTGCCTGAAGCAGCTACAGTATAAGTCGGTATAAGTCTTAGCACTCCACTTACTAATATTATTTAATCATGCAAACAAACTATTCAAGTATCAAGTACTTGATAATTTGCTCTAAAGTAAATGAAAATGCGGCCTACTGGGAATAGTGAATCACAGTAGTTAATGTTCGGTGGCTGGGTCTGGGAGTTGCCAAATTTAACGCTCTCAGGCTTTCAACGAATCTTAGGCATGGGCGATATGGTCGATATATTTCATTAATAGATACGTATAGGTATCTATAGTGTGACTTTATTGAATGTAGCTTAATTATTATTTCATTATTTTTGGTTTGCATATTTAATGTTTTACCATTTTACTTACTTCGATACAAAAATACTTTATAATCCGCGGCATTGTGGGGCCCTTCTGAACCTTGGGCCCCAGGGCGGCGCACCGAACTGCCCGGTGATATGTCCGCCACTGCTAGCATCTGAACCACTGAACCACCAGAGTACTTCTAAGCAATTCAATGCATCGTAAAGACATAAAAATTGCAAAAAAAATCGAAAATAACGGTAACGTTGCGCATTATTTGCACAGACGGTTTTGATTAATATGGCATTGAGATTGAGAAGGTTTCGAAAAATACACATAGATGGCACAATAGATATTCCGGACTTACAAGTTTTTAAATATATTTATTAAATTATATTGAAAAAGAAAACATCTTTAAATTCACAAAGGACTTAATCGTGCGGCATTTATATACTATTGTGTCTGATAAGTGTAAGAATCAAGTACCAAGAAGTTGAGTAGTAGGGGAGAGTTCTTTAAAGGCCCCTGAACATGGGCGTAGACAGGGGGGGGGGTCGTGGCCCCGCCCTGGGAATTTCACAGACTTATTTCTCAACATACCATTCATGCCATGCCATGCCATTCAAGAGGGTGCCGAATCCTTGTTTTTTTTTAACGATTTTAACGACTTTTGGGTAAAAATTGGGCGTGGCACCCCCCAACATTTTCCGCCTTCGGCGGCTTAGCCTCCGCCCACGGGTACCACTGCGGCCTTATCTACGTTTCGCTCCCCCTGAGAAAAAATCCTGTCTACGCCCATGCCTGAATGAAATCATGATG
Organism: Pissodes strobi; assembly: GCA_016904865.1. Classification (NCBI taxonomy): domain Eukaryota; kingdom Metazoa; phylum Arthropoda; class Insecta; order Coleoptera; family Curculionidae; genus Pissodes; species Pissodes strobi. The sequence goes on from MU182073.1 coordinate 90,387, forward strand.
ATACGTATATCCAATTATTCACGTATAGTAATGCCCACTTGTTTAAAATTCAAATTAATTTCGAAAGGAAGGATGTTCTCGAAAGGAAACCTATTAGATATTATCTTCAGCTTCTAATAATTAAAATGCGTTTAATTTTTCTAAGCGTTATTGTTTAGAGTTATTATATTTTTTATATGAACAAGTTTGATCATTTTTACGTTCGGTTTGCGATTGATTGTATATGTTTGCTTAATGAAAATGCGTTTAGTTAAACGTATATTTTATTTATATGAATCGATCTTACTACCAACGCAATCTAGAATCTGCTAATAAATTTAGCTCTATAATTCTCTGGACTCATTGTTATTCCTGGCGTTTGTTTTCCGGTTGGTTTTTCGGTACTTTCATGATGTTCTATTCGATATTTTCGATGAATTTCGGTGAAGAATAAAAATATACAAGCTTTTGCTAAGGTATCTCCTAGGCATTTTCTTTTTCCTATAAATAGATAAAAGCATTAAAGTGCTGTCAATAAGCGATCACTCTTAAATTGATTTTTAAAATAGTAGTTTAATGATACTACATTTTATTAATACTAACTTTTATTTTATTATCTATTATTAATCGTTTAAGAAAACCTATTTTCATACCTAGTCCAAATGTCAGTACTCTATCTTGGGATATTAGGTGACCGTTTTCATCTAAGAATCTTTCAGGCCTGAAATTCTCTGGGTCTTTCCAGTAGTCTTTATCATGGTGGGCGGAGTGCAAATTTAGTAATACAGTTGTATTCTGAAAAATATGGACACGTAAACGTTCAAGTCACAATAGAGGAGTTATGGTTAGTTTTATGTGGTTCTACTGAAAACAGACACGACATACTTTATTAAGCTAACCAAGGACCCACAATGCGGAAGTGTTGGATACTGCATTCGACGCTAGTCAATGTATGTGCTTTCAGATGGTTCATTATTATACAAACCAAAAATTAATAAATAAGGTGAATATTTCTGTGTGGTTTACAATCATTTTGTAAGTTATGTATTGGATTTTCGAACTCGGTCCACCAGCACCTAACATCAAATAAGCCTCATATTTTAGCTCTCTCAGCCAGTCTCTCAGAAACAAAAGTGAAATCAAGCACTACACATGTTCACTTGAATATACCTGGATATGACCTTTACTCCCGATTTCGACATAACTCTGGATTAACTGTTTTTATACGAGACGATTTATGTTGTCAACGAGAAGAACCAAGGGCTTCAATGTCATGTGGTTCAAATTAAACACATATCTAGTAACCAAAATCATTTGTTGCTTGTATAGACCACCTAGCGAACACCAATATAAACGTCTTTTCTCAAATCTTGGCAATCAAATTGATTTTCTGCAGATCAACTATCCAGAAATTGTCATAGTAGGAGACTTCAACGTACCCCCCTAAGCGTCAAAAAGAGTTTGCTAGCCTCCTGGATCTATTCTTAACAACTAATCCTGAACTCTACACCGTAACTGTCCAACCTTTGTTGGGCTCATCAGACCACAATCTTATCTCCGCTACCTGTGAACTTGCTATCAAACCACATTGTTTCAGGTACCCTGAAAGGTTTGGCACAACGAATCTGCAAAGTGGCATGATCTTCGTGGGTTTTATCTTTCTTTTCCTTGGAAAGATGTCTGCTATAAGAATCAAAACACCTCTGAATCTGTTGATGAGATTACTCAAGTTATCCTAGCTGATATGGAAGTTTTCATCCCCTGTTCTGTGAAAGGTATCTCAAACAGTAAACCATAGTTTCGAAAAAACCGCTCAAGTGCGGTCAATACTAAAAATGCCGCCTACCGCAAATGGCGCCAAGATCCGACAGCCGAAAATCGAAATATAGGAGGGATGTAACGAGCAGATCAAGAACAAGCTTCTCAACTGTCCTAACGCATCAAGATCCTTTTGGTCAGTTGCCAAAGCTGCCAATGACGGTTTCTCAAAGACGTCAATCTCACCACTGACCAAAGATGATGGCTCCAAAGAAAGGCGAACATTCTTGTCGAAATGATTGCATCAAATTCTACCTTAGATAATCAAGGAAGGACTCCCCCAACTATCCCAAAAGGGAATTCCTCAATGCCAGGTCTGGTATTTCACCAAAGCAGCAGCACAAAAGCTATAGAGCACAAAGTTGTATACACCTCATCAGCTCTTACTGCTCTACATGGCCCAGATAAGACCATCTCTGGAATACTGTTCTCAACTTTAGAGCTCAGCACCTAAATATACTTGCTCTTGCTCAAGATATTAGACTTTATACAGAGGAGAGCAAACCGTGTTGTGGATGACCCAGAGTTGACTAAAGACCTTGATAGACTTGAACATCGAAGAAAAGTGGCGAATTTATCTCTTTACTATCGATACTGCTACGGAAGGTGTTCGAACGAGTAAATCGTCGATACTTCGAGTATTTCATGACGAAGGTCTCTATCCCTATGATTTAACACCTATGCAGAATTTATTACCAGCTGATCTTCCACATAGACCAGAGTTTTCGATTTTTCTCCGAGGCCAAAATAGAAATTCATCTTTTTAAATAGCGTACTTTTTACTGATGAAGTCACTTTCACTTCAGGAATATACATGCTTGAGATAGCGAAAGCCCACATTTAACCATGGGACGATATTTTCAGTACGAGTTTATAGTAAATATCTGGTATGGAATCATCGGGGATCATGTAGTGGGTCAAGACGAATCACCGGCAAACCTTAATGGAGATTCTTATCTGAATTTTCTGCAACATGAACTTGGAGAACTTTTAGATGATGTGCCCTTGAATTTGAGGCAGAACATGGATTTTATGCAGGACGGAGCACCGGCACATTTTTCTGTCCAAGTGAGAAACCATCTTAAAGCACGTTTTCCTCAGCGATGGATAGAACGTTGCGGTCTGCTTCCATGGCCTGCCCGAAGCCCTGATTTTAGTCCGATAGATTTTTGTGCTTGTGGCTACATGAAATCAAGTGTTTAAACCGAAAGAACGAACACGGCCAATTATGGGAAAAGATTGCGAACGCTATTAACTTATTAAGAAATAAAGAAATCCTTTTTTAAAGTTAGCACAGTTTATATCCTACGGTACGGTATAAACTGTGAAGTTAGTCGTTCATGAAACGCGTTTCAAAGTGCCTCGAGGTTAACGGTGGCCATGTTGAACATTTATTATCTAAAATATATCTTTTTACTTCTATGTTTTTATTTTTTAAATTTAATTTTACATTTTGATCATTGAACACAAATATTTGTTTAATTATCCGATACTTCTCCTGTGAAGTTTTTAAAATGTTATCTGTTGTCTGAGTTATTTATGCGAATTTCTCTGAACTAAACTTATTTTACAACCTAATTTAGAGGTAAATTTTTTTGGGCAAAGCCAAGTAGCACAAACCTTATTGTCATATGATATTGCATGCAATATTAAAATAGAAAATATCTCGAAAACTTTGGCGATTTTTAATAAGTATACATCTTTCATATAGAAAATACGAGGGCATCATATTTTGCTTCGAAAAAAATCATGAAGTTATCCAGAAAAATGTTGCAGCTATTTTAATGGAAAATAATATTGCAGGTAGCGCCCCTTATTAGCTACAAGAAAATAGATATCAGATTAATTTTTCTCGACCCTGAGAACCCCCCCCTATACCAATTTTCATGACTATGACCAACAGCTTGGCAAATATTTAACAAATTCCAAAATAAAATTTTAACTTTGACATTTGCATATTTCTTAATATCGACCTTCGTATAGAACAATTTAGCTAGATCCTAATATTTTCATGTCAGAAATTCGCTGTTGCTCTAAGTACCATTACCTTTGGAGCACCCTGAGGTCCTAAACGGCTTTCTTTCTAATAAATTTAGAAAAAAAATGTTTGTCTAAACAACGAAGATGCAAATTAATATCAAGGTAAAACTTAGTGACAATTTTTAATGTATAAAGATGAGTCTTAAGCAAAAATATGTTTTTATCGTTTTGCCAGTGTCGTGCAGAGCGGTAACCCTGTGGTTTAATTGCCAGTTTGATAAGATTTTATGACTTAGCGATTAAAATTACACAAAAGTCATCGACTGAGTATTTTCGCTTAGATTAGTTGTATTTTTCAAATTTTGATCCAAAAGCTGTGCCAATTTAAATATGAAAGTAACTAATTAAAAAAAAACATTATTTGCCTCTTCCTTCCATTTAAAAGAATTTTTTTGCCTTAAATTTCAACACTCTGTATATTAAAAACAATGCCGTTTATGACCTATGTTTATATGAAGGTGTTGCCTTAAAATCGAGAAAGGAGTAGCACCCTGAAGTTTAGCCGGATACTTTACTACGAATTTAAACACTGATATCGTTTCTATCGGTTAAATATTAATTTATTAGAAAATATCAAGCTTCTTTAATTAGAGGTTATACTAACCTTTGGAATAATGTATTTTTGCAAGTGAGTCTTTGTTAATGCCCTTCTAGGTCCAGTAATTGGTACCACTGGGAAGCATCTTTGGCATTCGAGTAATACTGCGTCTATATATGGAACTCTACAAATAATTTACATAATAGTCTTGACGAATAGCTGGTTTGGAAATATTACAAAGATATTTCAATTAATTTATTAATTACTGCGGACATTACATGAAATATAAAATCAAAATTAAGGACCGCTGCTGAGTTGATAATGATCTTATATTTTAAAAAATTTTCTATTCTGACACTATCTTCTAACCTCTACAAGCAACTGTTTCCGAGCTACGAAAGAACTAATTTGCCCCTGAAATAGAATGGCATGAACTTATAAGAGGAACATTAAGTTATTACTAAGAAATGATTGTTCAAAAATCTCTTATCGCATTGCTAAACATAATAAATTATTGGACCGAGCAATAAAAAGAACACTTGTTTATAGTAACAAATAATATAGTTCAGTAGTCCAAGTGTATCTCCAGGATCATACTACTTAAGATCAAATTCTCCATTCGTGGTCTGAGTTAGTCTAATGTCTAAATGAAAATGTTATTTTTGAGCAAAATGTAATGGATTGTGCGTATTAGTTTTTCTGAGCAAATTTGCGAGTTTCTTACCCTTACCGTTGTCTATCACAGCAGTAAATATTCTCATCTCGGGTAAATGCTTTATCCAAACATTGATGAACTTTCTCCTGCACTTCCGGATAAAGGATCATCGCTAAGAATGCAAAGTCAATTGTGTTACTTGTAGTAGTAGACCCAGCAATAAAAATATCTAGGCATACCATTGCAAGTTGTTCCTCTAAAAAAGTATAAAAATATAAATTCAATATTAAGTCAAATTATGGAATAGAATTATGGTAGATGTATGATGCACGTTACTCCCACGTCAATCGTGCGTTATTGTATAGTGCGTTCAGCCCGGTCTCCAGGGGTGAGGCGGCGAGGCAGCCGCCTCGGGCGGCCGATTTTTAGGGGCGGCCGTTTTTATTTTTTCTATAAAGTTTTAATGTGATTGTATGTAACACGGTAAACACTCTCGCAATGAATATGTAAAACGCTTCATTCGTACTATAAGCAGCTCATCGCGCGCTGTATGCAATAATAATCAACGCCTTAAAAAATTAAACTGCACTATATAACATAACGGTCTATTCCCAATTAGCATTAGCAGTTTAAATTCGCAGTGAATGAAAAATCGTATTACCAACTGAGAATCGCGGCTTAGCACATATTTAGGGACGGACGGAAGTGGCCGAAATGCAACCCGATTCATTGATCGATTACTGAACTGCATGTAGCACGTGGAGCGAGCACATGTTACATATACGTATTAATGCGATTTTTTAGACCAAAAATTCGAACTTCGCGCCCCCAAATACCTCTCTCTAGGGTACCGAAATCAAAATTAATTTTTTTAGAAACATATTTTTGAATTTTATTTTTTTCGCTTTCATTACAGAAACGGTTAGAGGGATCCACGTACATGTCACCCACGTACAAATAAAATTTTTTAAATCACATACGGGGTGTTAAAACCACAATTTTTCCAAAAAAATTGCCCATTTTCGAAATATTTCGGTACAGCAAACTCGTGCGATTTCTAGACCAAAAATTCGAACTCGGCGCCCCCAAATACCCCTTTCTAAAGTACCCACATCAAAATAAATTTTTTTCGAAAATTACTTTTGAAAATATTTTTTTTCTCTTTCATTGCAGAAACGGTTAGAGGGATCCACGTACATGTCACCCACGTACAAATATTTTTTTTAAATCACGTACCGGGTGGGTAAACCACAATTTTTGCCAAAAAATTCCCTATTTTCGAAATATTGCAGTACAGCAAACTCGTGCGATTTTTTAGATTAAAAATTCGAACTCCGCGCCCCCAAATACTCCTCTCTAAATTACCTACTTCAAAATTATTTTTTTTAGAAAAATATTTTCCAAAATGTTTTCCCTGCTTTTATTACCGAAAAGATTAGAAGGATCCACCAACGTACAAATAAAATTTTCAAAATCATATACAGGGTGGTAAACCAATACATTTTTAAAAAATTCAACTTTTTTCGGAATATTTCGTTACAGAAAACGTATACGACCTTTTCGATGCGAAAATCGAACTCAACGCACCCAAAAACCCATAAGATATTCGAAATAAAAAATATCATCCCCCTACGAAATTCCCTATTTCGTGTCGAAATCTAAAGAAAAATGCTAGATATTGAGACGAAAATTACATTTTTTCGATATCTACCTTATTTGAACTCCTATCGAAAGACTTTATAGGAGCTTTTCTCGACCTTAAGACGGCGCAGATATCTCTTTCCTTTACTACACAAATGAGGAAAATATAAAAATCTCGTTTGGTCGATTTGGAAAAAAACGAACCGTCGTACAATCAAACTGGATACGGCACATTATAGTACCCGATGAGACCCATCTTTTTCCCATTTAAAGTTAACTCTTACCGTTTTCGAATTATAGCCGATTTAATGAAAATCTCGATTTTTTTAAGGTACGAATTTTTCCGACAAAATAAAAAAATATATATCCGTTTTTTATTACGGAAACAATTAAAGGGGTCCAATTACATATTACTAACATAAATATAAAATTTTCAAAAGCATATACAGGGTGGTAAAAAAATAATTTTTGAAAAAATCCCCGGCAATATATATTTTTTTAAGTTTGACGACTCACATACGGGCTAAAGACCGTCGAAATACACATTTTTGGTGGTATGTATTTTTTCCGTATCATCGTAGTTTTGGAGCTACGACCGTTCTCGAATTTAAACGGCCAATTTCTCGAAAACTAAGGATATTGTTTTTTTTTTCGCAAAGAACCTTTTTGTCGGCCTTGAGGTCCTCTACCTACACGCCGAATTTCAAATCGATCGAAAAAAAAATACCGATAGGTTCCAGTTCCTGAAGGTTAGGTCGATATAAAAATACGGTTTTCTCCGTTTGCCGAAATTTTTCTTTTTTCTACCAAAACCTACCCGTTAAAAAACGTGTTTCGCGATTTTCCCCACTTCTCGATAAAAATTCGGGAAACTGGGGGGCGCGGGAGGGTAACCACTAATTGACCAACCCCGACTCCGATGCGGAGTTTGATCGCGGCAAAATTTCGCTCCGAGCTCCCGTTTAGCCGGAAATCGCAAAAAACCTTGCGATTTCCATATAGCCCCCCAAAACCTCCCTTAAAATCGAGCCCCGGCAGCCCCGATTTAATTCCAGGTAGCCCCCACGTGGTGCATCTACCATGAAAATATAAACCCTGCAGGTCATCTCCTTATACCGGAATCTACCGGTTAAAAATCCGCGAGGGCACCTATTCGGCGGATAGGTCATTATTGACACCTTAAATGGTCTGTTGTAAGGGGCGGCCAAATCCTGCTCGCCTCGGGCGGCCTAGAGCCGGGAGGCGGGGCTGGTGCGTTTGCGTTATGTACAAATTGTGAATATGGTTCTGGATTTAATGGCCGTTCTCCCTTTTAATATTTATTAATAATAGTGAAGTAACACATATATTCACATAATATGTTCAATTGTTAAGCAGATCTTGGGCAGCTACGGTTATTTATGTCGAAAAAGAGCTAAGCTAAAATATACAAACGAATGAGTTCTGGAATAGCTACAGCTACCTACTTTAAACACATATTATTTCAACACTGGTTTAAATATATTAATGTCAGCTCCTTTGCGAAGTAACGTGCCTATTATGTATTTATTTATTTATTGAAGTCTTATAGAAAAAATAGCATAAGATATGAGATGCAACCATTGAAAAATTTTTGTCGTTAATCAATATTTTTTAAATTTAGTTTTAATTTATAACTTTATTGATCTTAGTGCATAATTTTTCAAAATACGTTGTTTGACGAATTTTTACATACCCATGCAACTTTACAGTAGCTTAAGCTACCTTTTGAGTAGCTCTAACTACCTTTCAGTAACTTCAATACTTGTTAGCCCAGATTAAGCCACTTTAAGTAGTGTTACTTGTGGTAGCTTTAGTAACTTTTATTTATTTATTGTTAATACAGTATCAACGCCAGACAGCCAATTACAGATACCATAAATGTACAGATATAAGCATGTGTCATATTAACGGCCACCACTACTCAAATAGGACCCTGAGAGGCATACGGCCAGGGCCGACGAAGGGGGGGGGGGCATATTCCCGGGGCCCGTATGCTTTGGGGGCCCGGAGATCGGGCTTCCATTCAATAATAAAAAACTACCTCGATATTATTAAGAGCGTCATCGCAAAAGCTAAATTCGGAAAACGCAACATGACATTTTGTAATTTTATGGTCCTTGTATGACTGCTTTAATTTATCACAGGTAAAGTATTCGCTAACGTTACATTTCGTGATTCGTCTATTTAGTAACAGATAACATTAACATGTGACGACGCTTATTTTTATTCGATAATAATGCTTAGAACATTTTTCAAATAAAATCGTAATCGTTACGTATAATGTACTAAGGGTAAGTTTTAATAGTACATAGAATCCTGCACCTCACCTCCTGTGTTCTGTATCTCAGTTACTAATTTAAGTAATTTTTATTTAAACAGATAGAGTGTGCAATGAGAAAAATACTAAAAACCTAACTTAATTACTAACAGAAGACGGACGGTGAAATGCCGGCCCGGACCTGTGTAATTATTGCAATAAATTCAATCCTAATGATATTTTTTATTTAAAAAAAAATGGTTTAAATTTTTGTCAAAATTTTTAAATATAGTTTTTTGTTTTACATGGCTGATGGCCGAAAGATATTTTCTGATTCACAATACCAAAGGAAGAATCGAGGCTTTCGAAATTAGCAATAATAAGTATCAAAGAAGATATTTTGTTCTAATTTAGATGTAGCCGATTTCATTAGAGAGTTTACAATTAAAAAGGCAAGGAAAGTCAATTTTAACGTGTAAACCCGTTTAGCTGGCTTAAATGTATACAATTTATTTTAATTACGTTTTCCTTTTTATGTATGTCAATAAATAATTATTTACAATTTAACTTTAAAAATGGGTCTTTTATTAATTGTCCCAATATGATAGGCAGGATAAGTGCGTCACATGTCACAAACCTGCATTGAAATTATACCAATAAGGTCTAGTGAAGTTTTGTATACATTCCAAAAACTCCACATCTCAGATGCGGTTGGAAATTGAAGGCTTTATGCCTACATTTCTTGGAGGCTCAAAATTAACATTATTGGGCGTGGCACGTGAAAAATTTTATACCTCCGGCGGCGGGCGTCTACCTTTTGTACTGATGTTAGACATTATAGGGGCCCAAAAAGCTGAAGAGTCCCGGGGCCCATTTCCGCTCTCGGCGGCCCTGCATGCGGTCTATTCTCCACAAGCTCTGCGAAACCCCTCAGACTAACCATAGACAAATCCAAGTCATTAGCATAAATATTAAAATAAGTACACCTTCTATAAATTGGCGAGCCTTGGTAAATATTCGTCCTAGGAAAATCCAAACTAAAAGTCTTTCTTTGTCTTGTATTTCCCAACATTCATAAAAAATGAAGACATGGAAAATAATTCTGGATACTTAAGTCTGCTTGTTAATATTTTATAACGGTATAACAGACAAACCTTAATACGATTCTCCAAAGATAATCTATTAAATTTCTCTAATAGCTAACCATGATCATAACCTTGTCCAGGATAATCTACATAATCCCTAAAAAACATATATTTGAGAAATTTACGTAGTACATGTTCTATGGTTTTAATCCAACCCTCATATTGTGGAGACCACACTCTACCCCCGGCAACACCAGACAACAGTCGACACTAAAATTCTTAGAGGACCTGACCATGAAACCGATTATTTTATGTGCCCGACTAACAGCACCAACAATGTGATCCGTAAAAGTAAGATTGTAGTCAACTGTAACACCCAAGTCTCTCTCATGTTTAGAGGTCCCAAGCAGTACACCATTAATATTGTACCTATATTCGATCACGTTTCTATTAAGTGTGAAAGACATAGGAGAACATTTTCGCTGTTAAAGCTAAATACATTTGCATTACACCACTCCACAACATTATTCAAGCCTGCCTGCAAACGAACACACTCATCTATAGAGGTTATTTCCACATACAATTTAAAATCGTCAGCAAAAAGTAATGATTCCGAATCACCAACAACAGAATACATATTTGCTTGATTAAATTAATTTTTTACATTATTTTAATAGATAGATTTTATTATAAGACTATGATTTACTCTATTAAATGCCTTCTTTATGTCCGTATAGATCACGTTAACCTGTTTTTTATTATTAAATGAATTATGAACAAACTGACACAAAGTGATCAAATTGGTTAAGATAGACTTCCCCAGCAAAAAGCCAAGTTGGCATTCAGATATATTATGTTTAACTTCGTCATACAATCTATCAAACAAGGCTAGCTCAAAAACTTTAGATACTGCATTTAGGATAGTAATAGGTCGCATGACTCGCATGCTTAGCCTCTTTTTAAATAATGGAATCACCCTACTTGTGCGCCAATCCCCAGAGGTAGGGTAGGTTGAAATGTGAAAGATAGAAAGATATGTAAAGAAGAGGCTCCATCAACACCACATCCCTTAAATATATATCCAGGCACCCCATCAGGTCCAACAGATCTGTTGCCTTTCAGCTTCCCAATGGCTCCTCAAATCTCCTGTTGGGATATGGCCCTAGTACAGAAATAATTCTTCGGAGAGACCCCATCCTGAATGATAGGCATATCAGCCATAAAAACAGAGCTGAGAAGTACCGGGAAAACATATCTGCGATATTTTTCGCGCCAAATACAGAAATATCATTGTAGGAGACCTAGGCAGAAACATCAGCATCACTCCTAAGATTACGAATGTAGGACCAGAAACAGTTAGGATCACTATGTAGACTCAGCTCTACATTATTTATACGATCTGCATAGGCTATTTTTATTTTTGATTTAATTTTTTTCCTAACCTCGCTATATTTACTTGTCGCTTTTTGTTGTCCTATATTTGGCTAAAAACCCTGCCTTAGCTTTAATCATTTTATTGATTTCCCCATTATACCACACTGGAAAGACCCTCCCAACCTTGGTCGACACAGGAACATACTCAACAAAAATTTCATTAGTAATCTGATAAAATTTGGTCACTGACTCATCAGCGTCACAGTAACGATACAGACTATCCCAACTTCTTGTCTTAAATAACATGTACATCTGTCCAAAGTTAGCTTTTTTTAAATTAAATTTTGTGTTTTTTAATTGCTCACACTCCTTCAACTTATGATCGAGATTGACCTCAATGGACAGTGCAGGGATGGTACCGATCCACAGGCAACAATGGGTCATAATCAAGTTTCACCAAAGAGCCCTGTAAATGAGGACTAACTATAACCAAGTCTAACAAAACATCAAAATCATTGCATACAGCATTGACTTGAAAATGATAAAAATTTGTTAAACTCAGATATTGGCACACTACTAACATTAAGTACAAGCTCATGGAGATTAAAATCACCTAAGATTAAACACAGTCTAAAAGGTTTGTGTCAACACAATGATAAAACCTCTGGTAAATATCCACACTACAACCAGGTACACAATAAACAATTACAACATGCAAAAATTCACCATGATCAACGCTAACTTTAACTAGGGTTGGGTAAATTTCAGTTTTTACATGGTTTTGAAATTTCATGTTGAAAATTTCAGGAAATATTTGAAATTTATTTGAAATTATTGAAATATATGAAATATAGAAATTTTCATGAATTGTTGAAAATTTCAAGAAATTTATGAAATTTAATTGAAATATATAAGAAAGAGAAGTTCTTCTGAATTTTTACAGAACTTAGAAAATCTATTACCTTGTTCACAAGCCTAATTTTCCACATGAAGAATAATTAAAGAAAAAAAAATGATTTTTTTGAATAGAAAGAAATAAACAGATTCTTTTAACATAATAAACATTAAAAAAAAACAATTTTAAGTTAAATATGGCAATACGAGGTCAAATAATAAGTGCTTTCTCTTAGACGTCAGTCGTCACTCATCTCACTCTCCTCTTCTTGGTCATTAATGTCATCATCTTCCATCTCTACCCCTACCGCCTCCAAATCCGATGAACTTTCTTCTTCCATATCATCATATTCATCCTCATCGATAATATGGACATTTGCTTGCGCTGTTTTCAGCCTTGGCGTTGGGACAATTCTTTTATCTCTTATCTACTATTAGCATTTTTTAGAATAAATATTTACATGTTGGCAAATTAAAAGAGAAAAAAATCGTGTATTGTATGGAATGAAGTTTAAAATAAAATAGGCATAGGTACCTACCTAAGTCTAATTTTGAGTCATCTCCTTGACTTTCAATCCTTTTTAGAAGCCGATAATTATGGAAGACAAAACTTAGTTTTATAACCTGAGCAGTGGTTAGTCTGTTTCTTAGTTTTCGGTGAACTATTCCAAAAGTACTGTAGATGCTGAGGAGGTAGGCATGGAATTGATTATTATTGCCACTTCTGCCAATTCTTTGCAATTAATGCTTCCAATCAATACCGACTTTGTAAAGGTGTTATTGATCCAATGCGTTACTCTGCAGTGCCTTCGATGACGACTAATTGGCGGAGACGGAGTGGGGCTGTAACGCCAAGCGGCCGACGCGACCCAACGGGCTAACCTATTATGCAAGGGTAGTCGGTAGCGAAATTTTCAGTGAAATTTATGAAAATATCACTGAAATGGATGAAAATTTCATTGAAATTTCAGTACAAATTATGAAATCTTAGGAAATTTACGAGTTGAAACTTTCAAATGAATTTTTCAATTTTTCACTGAAATTTCATTTTTCAAGGAGAGTGAAATATTTCACTTTCGAAAATTTCAAAAAAGAAAATTGCATTTGAAATTTTCAAACGGCACAACCCTAACTTTAACACATAGGGCCTCAAGATCATTATCAAATATATCACATTGTACAGCTGTACATTTCTTACTCAGAGCTATTAACACATGCTCGCCCTGTTTTTTGCCTGTAAGTTTGTGATCTATATCCTTCTTAAATATTGTTTTATCTGTATTAAATTTTTGATTATAAACAGACCAGTTCAACCAGGTTTCTGTAAGGGCATTTATCTCACTATTATTGTACAACAAATTTAGTTTTAATGCTACTAATTTAGTTTTAATACTCCTACAATTTTGATAATAAACCAGTAGTTTATACGTTATACCCCCCTTGCTATTCCTGGTTTGAAAATTTAAAGGATCACTCGCATTTTGAATGTGATGAACTGTAGCTATCCCATCCTTATCTTCAGCAATATCTCCTCAATTTAACATCGTCAGTAAGAGTAAATGAATATTCAATATCATTACTATCCTGCACATCATAAGTTGTTTCATTAATCATAATTGTTTCATTAATCGAAGGCCCATTAGTAGCATAAATTAATTCAAAGAAGCTGGCTACTATTAAGTAGTTAAAAGTACTTATGGAGAAAATTGGCCGTTTGCTGATTTATCCATGCCAGCAGTGCGGATCTACCATGAATCGGTGAATCGACCGATTCAGTGCAATATCGAGAGGGACGCGTTTTAAGCAAACCATTTTCAATAAAAATCTAAAAAAGTTCCTTAATTGAAACATATTTGACTTACACCAATTAAATCAGGGAACATCAGACTACCACAGTTAGTATTTAGTATGATGAGTATGATAAACATCTCTCAATATTAAATATTGTAAAGACTTACATACGCACCTAATTGATGACATTGAGCCACTCAATTTGCACAGTGAACTTGTTGTATTAAGAAATTTAGTTAATAAAGCAGGTTGCTCTCCTTTAGATGTTCTAAATTTTATAACAACAAATAATTTAAGAGATAATTTTCCAAATGTATCAATATGTCTTCAGATCTTGTTAACCATTCCCGGTGTCAGTTGCAGGCGGAAAAGGTCGTTTTCTAAATTAAAATTATATATATTTTTTTTTTTATCAGCAATGATATAGGACATGTTAGGCTCTTTGGGATATTATCAACTAAATATGGCATAGTTAAAAATTTAAATTTTGATGACGCTGACGAGTTTTTACTAATATTTACGTATAATAACGTTTTTAGAATAGAAGGTGGGTATAGTAGCCCTTTTGTTAAAAATAGGTAAGTACATACAGTATGCTCCTATTAGATGCTTTAACTTTGAGTTTTTCAGTATCATATTTAAATTTTTTGATTTTTTTATATTTCATTAATGTTAGTATATTCTGATTTATCATCAAGTAATCTTTTTAAGGCTGATTAAATAATTTTATTTATTTATTTTCTTCCATACCTGTTTTTAACTCTGTATTTTTTGTTTATTTTTTTGTTTGTTTTTGTTATTTATTACGGTTTAAACTGAAAGAAAATGGAAAATGTTGAATGAGAATGCAGAATTTTAGTATATCTTGTTCAATAAAAAAATGAGCCGGAAGGGGGGGGGGGGGGGGGAAAAAAAAAATTTCGGTTCACTAAAAAAAAAAACCTCTGTCTGGTCCTGATGGATATCAGCGACACATTCTTAAATTTGGGACATCGAAGGCTTGTTAAAAGTTTATAAGAATCCCGTGTTTAAAACAATAACTTGTTGATGGTGGGGCCCGAATACGAAAGGCGAGAGCCATCATGCGGTAGGTTATATAGAGGCATATGGCAATGAGGAATTTATTTTGCATTATCTCCTCAAATTCAGTCAGTAAAAAATTAAAACTTTATTTTTTTTAAACATAAGGAATAGATGAAAAGTTTTCAATATTTTTTACTGCATAACAAAGTTGTTCCATCCATTAATTATGACATTAACGGACCCAAAAACAGATTTGTTGTAGATGGTATTGACACCTCGGTACTCCGACCCCTACTGTGATTTTGCTGACTGTATTTTTGATGGATTATCAGAAATTCAACTTTCAAATTCATAAATGCAGCGATGACTATTTCATTTTTACTGAATGCTTTTTGTTATTACCTTCAGTTTATTGAATGACAGTTATGACGTCATAGCTGAAGACAAGAGGCCACTGTAATTCAATGTATTTTTGTTGGTCGCAGAGACAACCAAACATTTCTTTATGGTTGAATTCTGAACTAATCTAAACTTTATTGAATTTCATTGAGCTATTATATCATTTTGGATCACGTACAGTTGACATATGCCAAGAAATAGAAATACCTGCTTATTTTTTGTTAAAATTGTACTTTATGGATTAAATTTGGTAAATAAAATCATCAAGTGAAGAATTTGTATTTTTACCATCACTTTACCTGTAAAATAACTATGTTGTCCCTCTAGTTTTTTCATTTCACTCAAAAAAGAATATATCAGGTCATCGCATCTGCCTTCGGTCCAATTTTTTTTGTGTTCATTGATTGCTTCCATGATGAAATCCCGAATCTCGATGTTAATATTTTGCAAGAGATCGTATCCGGATTTTTTGGGGGCAACGTATCTGATCCATGGATAATTATTGAGCGTGCCTCCTGACATGTCAAAAGCCCTGGTTCTCTTTCCCAGAAGTTCTAGGAGTCTTTTTATACGGTAATTTCCTTTTAAGCCACGCCCTGCAAATATGCCAAAAGACATTATAATTTTTTTTCGACGTTATTAACGAAATTTACCAGAGTGGGTTAAGTTTTGAAAATGTTAATGTTATGAGCAAAGTTCTAGAATTAAGGAACTATGCGATAGACATTCCACGTCAATGACATAGAGTTGTTAATTCTATTAAAAACGATTTTGGCAAATCGAAATTTTTAATTGGCGCTGCGAATCATGTCTCCCTTTGGAGGAGGTATTGCTCAAAGTCGACAATTTTATTTACACCTTTACGGCAACCTCCTCAGAGATGGCAAACAGCGAGAACCAGAACTTCAACACCTTAAGAATGATACATGGGCAAAAAAATGTTTAAGTTTAGCATGCCCTGTAATATGTAAAATATATTTTTATATTAATTTAACCTCTATTAATATATACAAAATACGTAGTTGATTTGAATGTTTAGGAATTAGATATATTTATTACTGGCAATTGGCAATCTTAATCAAAAATAACTCCAAATAAATTATTTCAGATATGTAAATTCTACGAAATAATGAGAGTGAATTAAAATTTCAAAATACCAAAACTTTATCCATATTATCATTTCTATAAAACAAATTCGAAAATACGACGAACACTACAAATTCCCAATTATTGCAAGTATTAGAAAATCTTACTATACTATCGAAGAAATGAAATTGCAAGAACAATTCGTAAAGAAATTTTTAATATAAAAAACCTTGAACCTTATATTGATAAAATTTTAAATATTATGTATTACTTTTAGCATTAAGAAAGAAATACATTTTTACTTATTTTAATTTATTATAGATATAACTGAGATCGATTATTAAACTCTATATTTCCTTTCCTTTTCTGAGCTTTATTATTTGGAGTTTATGAATCTCTGTAAATTAAACAGCATAATTTTCGATCATAAAATAACATTAATTGTATTAAAAATCAGTATTATTTATAGAATTACTTATCACTTAAAAAATGGTATCCAATAATATATAACGATGCCAACTTACTTCCTTACTTGTTATACCAACCTCGTACGTATTAGAACACGAATATATACCGGTTATACCGGAAGCATATGTCAACTTGGTTATTTTGAATAGAATATATTTGGATTCATGGCAAAATTCTAGATATATTTTATGGTATAATGTCCTATACCTAAGTCTAACCGTTTTTGACATATTCTAAATTTGATGTCGTTTGAGGGTCAATACTTAATTATAATTTTTTCCCGTATGGAAGCTTCAATAATTTAATTGGAATTGATTTTTCTGCAAAAGGAGATCTACTTTAATACACTAATTTGATATTTTGATAGTAAACCAATTAGAGGGTTATCAAAAACGACGATTCAAAATTGATTGGAAAAAACTGTCAAAAGTCATTTTTTTTTAAAGGAAATCCACCATTTTTATAACTTTATCTTATTTAGCATTAAAAATACAAAATCTTTAATTAGAAAACCTTATACAAAGAGTTATTTTTAATGATAAATTATAAAAAATGTAGGGTTTCGATTTACAAAAATGTACTTTTGACAGTTTCTTCCACTCAATTTTAAATCGCCGTTTTTGATCACTCTGTTTTGTTTTATTATCAGAATATTAAATAAGTGTTTTAAAGTAGATCTCGCTCTGCAAGAAAATCAATTCCAATTTAATTATTAAAGCTTCTATACGGGAAAAAATTATAATTAAGTATTAGCTTGCAAACGTCATTTTTGACATAAAATTTAGAATATTTCAAAAACGGTTAAAATAAATCTAGGTATAGGCCATTATACATAAGATGTGCCTCAAATTTCGCCAAGAATCCAAATATAAAATAATATATAGGGTGTTCTATTTAAAATAACTGGTATAACCGGAAGTCGTACAATGTTGCTCTTATTTTATACGAAGAGGGCGTCTTCAAAAACCCTATGGTATTAATTTTCAGTATTCAAATGGTTTTGTTTTAGAGAAATTCTAATGGACGGTCACCGTGATACATCCTGTATACTTTTTTAGTGAAATCCTGCATAGAATTAAGTATCAATCAGGCTTTATACAATAAAATACTAAACACTTAATCTCATGTTAACAATTTACCAATTGTTTACTTGTTCATAGTAATAATTACTCACAAATAGATGTCGGTAATAAATAATATCAATCCAGTATTCGTCAACACAAACCAAAAATATCATTATTTGAACATTGCAATAAAACTCATCTTGCAATTAATAAACATTCGACCATTAGCAAATACTGTTACATTTCAGGCCTTAATAACACCTACATATAAATAAAAAGCGAATTCTAGTATTAAAACGCCTAACAAGGGTATTATGTATAAAATGTACAAAAAATAAGCATGTCTTTAGATCAGAGATAAAATAAAAAAGATATTTATTTGTCTCTGTTATAGTTGTAACAAAATATCAGACGTAATATAGAAAATCTGCAACAAAATGTAAACTTAAATAACTTAAAAAACTGGAAAATATCTAGTTATTTTAGCTTATAATCGCATATAAATATAGACAGACAATTGAAAACTGCAGGAAGGGCAATAAATTTAAAATTAATCAGGAACAGGCAATGCTCCTTTATGCCATTGCTACCCCTTGCCTGTCTCAGGAGATCCAAGCGTCGCCAAGAGGGAGAAATTAAGGAACTATGCCATAAACATTCCACCTCAGTTACATTTTTACCAAAAGTCATTACCATCAAGATAATCTGTTTCTAGTGTTTAGTTAATAGGTTCTTTATCACCTTTAAGTAGTTAGTACTAATAGAGAAAATTTCGGTTTCGTTTTAAAAAACGATTTTGGTAAATAAGTCTTTAATTTTAATTCTAGAACCATTTAAAACATGATTTTGCAAAAATAGCCTATTCATAGAATAACTACTCTATATGAAATTTATTAATAAAAATTAACAAAACTACAACTTTTAATAATAATATGTTATTAATGAGATGCATGTGTTTTTCGGGAGCTGTGCGTGGGTTCGATTTTCGATATACACGCGATGATATCGTTTTATGTTCAAATCGATTTCTTACTTGGATTTCAATGACAGACGTAAAGTGAGTAGTAAAAAGTGGTGCCAAAATATATAATTAAATTTATATTAAAAAAAGCCAAAAGCCAAATTTACGGAGTCATCTTTTGACAGTTAGAGAGATCTACCTGAAAAATGTAGCAAAACATACAATACAAGAGCAGTTACTTAGTAATATGAATTTAAAATTAATCCTAATAAATATTTTACATATACATATACATTACAATCTGGTCCCTCACAACAATAGTGAAACTTATATAAAAACAATTACCCAGTGGAAAAAGGATAATCTTGAGGAAATGGTTAGAAAAATACAAATTTTGAAATAGTTTGCTATTTTTTTCGAACTTTATATAAACTTAAAATTTGATACGAAATAGTATCTACTTATAAATAAGAAAATTAATTATGTACTTGGATATTGTATGACCCTATTGTATAACCCTCGTCATACAATATACAACTAATCCACACTACATGTAGCTCAGGATAGCTAACTGAACTTTGACAAAACAGTGTATCCCATCAGTCTTGAGTGCCTTTTCAGTCAACAATGGCCGATCAGTAAAGCTACCATCATTCTGATAGCCTTTCTATTGTGACTTAGTAAGTCAGGTGTGCGCTTTGCTGAGGATCTCTTAATGAATTTCTTCGCTTGTATCTGTCTTGGTATTTCTGAGACTCCACTGCTACTCATTTCGTAAAGGATGTCTTAATAGTACACGTGGCCACCCCAAAAAAGGTTTCTGGTCCAACTAAAGAACCCGACGAGCCTGATTTCGGTATTTCATCGACTCTTTCGTTGCCTCTATGGCCTTCGTGCCGCGGAACCCAAGCTAGAGTTACTTTGTTTTGACTACGTAGCTCGTTCAATGTCTTGCAGCAACTCACTACTAATTTGGAAGTTGATTACCACGGTGTTATCGGTGGGTTTCCTGTTCTCCATTTCCTTCGCGCAGTGTTCTATGACCGTTATTTGGCCTGAAATACAGTGGCTAGTTTTCTCATACATATTGGGAGACGCGTTTCCGTCCTTGGTTCATATTCATATTAGTTGGGACCCAGAGGTGCTGAAATCGACCACCTCTATACAAGTCGCGAACATCCACCTAGAAAATATGAATTCTTATGTAAAATGACCTGCCGGAATCGAATTTTTTGTTCGCCCCTTGATCCGGAATTGCGAAATCAGAGTTATCGGCAAATTACCAAAAATTTTGAAGATTGTTGCAAAATTTTAATTTGTTGTATAAATCTCTCTATCTCCCTTATTTTAACTTCGATCGACATGAAATTTTAATATGGCCTTTGTCAAACATATCTTAAGACGGTTTTAATGTAAAACATAATTAGGAATAATTAATGTGCCTTTGGTGATTTTTTTTTCAATGGGACACCTAATATTTTACTCGATTACATGACAAATTACTCGATCGAGAAAACTTTTTTATTTTTAGAGATAGATGGATACTATAAGCGAGAAAGTTGTAGCCAAATAATAAAGGAAGTTTTTTTATTTGAACCTTTTTTTCAAAAATCGTCTGGTTTTTATATTAATAATTAGTGAAACCACGGCGCGCATAAAAGTCCACCTAATATCGGTGGCCGGCTGACCTAAAACACAAATCTTCGACCAACGAGTGTGTGTAATGTATTGCAGCAACAGCGCGGGAAATCCCTGTTTAGTAGGAGTTTACAGTTTACTTTTAGTCTATTTCACGTGCTTCGACAATATCATAGTTGACGCTAGTATTTTTATAATAATTATAATAATAATCGTTCTTGTGTGTTTAATGTGTCTTCCTGTCCAAGACAAAATATGAGTCGAAATATAGTTTTTTTTAAAATGCGTTTTTTGCTAATCAAGTAGTAGATATGGAAACGGTACATGGCGTTACAAAAGAGAGCATTCATTAATTATTTCAAGCCTGTAGAGAAAAATCCGATAAGCAGTTCATAGCTCTTGAAATATCATGATGACAAAAGGGAAGTGTTTTTATCACTAAATTCTGTTTATGCACGCTAAGTGTAGACGAACTTATACAAGAAGCGCTTATAAAATAAATCTGAAACGGAGGACGATGCTTCCAAACCTAAAACCGACTCTAAAACTGGTAAACGATGTACTTCTTCTCATTCAGATGTTGGTATATTATGCAATAAAAGTCGTAATAGCACAGAACCTAGAGGGTCCACTCTCAGTCAGCACTTTTGATGTAGCGCTTACAAATGCGAGACGCCAGACTTTAGACGAAACGGGGTGAAACGTGGCACGAGGTCTGAGCAGTTAACCAGCATTTCACAAGGTTCCGCAACGAGGCAAGGAGGGAAATGCGGGGGGCGGGGCTTAGAGTGAACCTTCTAGTTCATTGGTAATGTTCGGTGGTAATAGTAAGGGTTTAAGGAAAAGTAAACAGATATTAACATTTAATAGGCAGAATGAGATCTGAAAAATAGCAAAAAAATTAACGACCAACAAATCTTGCACCGAATTCAAGAATTTGGTGAGAATTGTATAGACATGATGTAAAAGAAGTTCATCATGATTCCATATAAATAAACTAGAAATTAAAAGAATCATAAAAAAAAATTAATCCCTTTCAATCAGACCTTAAGGAATTGGTGAATAATTATTCCGGATATATTAGCGAATCAAGCAATGTTTATAAAGCAGAATAAATAGGAATGGCCGCCATAGTTAAGATAAACAAGGAAAACGCAGAAAAAATTGAAGGAGTATAGTTAAATCTATTTAACGCAAAGGAGCTGTGGGTGTTATATGAAAGTGAAGCAAACATGTTAAGAAATCTACATTTTACTCGAGAACTTGATGACGAAACATAAATTTGGGTATTCTCTAACGAATGGAATTCTTATCCATCTTCACTTTTTGAAATTGATTCAGAAAACAATATTATTATGAGAAAGGGAAACAAATCTGAATTCCATAAGGATGTGTTAAAAGAATGAAAAGAAGAACCTACTGAGCTGTCTTGCATGCCAATAGAAAAAAATTGTACTTTTAACTCTGCATATATAATAGATATGATGACACTTATTCAGAGATACCAGAATTTTAACTGCAGAAAATTTAGAGAACTATTTTTAAAATACATCTCATTAATATTAAAAATGAAGCCCCAGAACCCTCGTCTCGTTGTATGTGTTGGTGACCGCTGCAATTTTGAAGAAAATTTAAAGAAAACAGAGAGATATAGAAGATCGAAAACATATGAAATACGAGATGAAGTGAATATACCTGATTGGAAAAATTTATATCAAATGCTAGTAACAAAATAAACCCCTTGCTGATAAAGCCAGACGTTCCTAAAATTTTAAAACTTGGATATGAACTCACATGCAATTATATAATACCAACATTGATGACCAAAGACGCCTAACCAAAATTTTTAAAACTCTCTCCGTTTTGTAATTCCAAATTATTTAAATGTTCAGCAAAGTGCAAATGCCTAAAAGCAAATATGTAAAATGTAACATAAGTTGTCTGTGTGAAGGAAAATGCGTTGAAAAATGAATAGTAAGTAGGTATATAAAAACCTTTGTGCATTTTATTTCCAGTATTGTAGATACTACTCATCTACTATGTTACCATAATTATAAATATAAAAACATTATTTTTACCAATCCCGTATTATTTTAAGTTTGTAACTAATATGATGCTTCTTTGCTGCACTATGTGACACCTCTTATCTCTCGCATAGCTGCTTTATTCGTTCCCCTCAAACAGCGATAATAGAGGTCTATAGCGCGGCCTGGGGCGCGCGGTCTCTTTAAAATTTTCTACGACTTTAAATAATTATACAGTCAAAACTAAAAGTCGTATCAAAAAAAGTTTTAAATAAAAAAGTTTCTTTGGTTTATCAGGAACACTTTTGTCGCTTATAGTACCGACCTAACTTGAATGATAAAAAAGTTTTCTCGATCGAGTATTTTACACTGCAAAATGACGATATTTTGTGTAAAGGAGAGGAAAAAAAGTTCTTAGGCTCATATGTAATTTTTTAAAAATTTTCTAATATATGGTATCATCTTAAGAAGGGATTGAAAAATATTATATCAAAAATTCAGATCAATCGGACATCATTTAAGCAAGTTATACAGTGGTTTGCAAAAAATAATATTTTAGTCATATTTTTCTGGTTTTTCAAAAAAGTTTTGTTTTGACCTATTTCGCAATTCCGGATCGAAAGGCGAACAAAAAATTCGGATTCACCAGGTCATTTTACATAGAATTTCATATTTTTTAGGTGGATGTTCGCGACATGTATAGAGCATCCTTAAAACGCTTCCTACGAGCTCTTAGATTCCCAACTATATATACCGACTCCGACTTCTTGATCGGTCTTCAAGCCGTCAGTGTACCAGACGAGCTGTGCCCTTATTGGTGGGCCGTTTCTTTTTGATATTACGATCTTAAAATTGTTTTCAAACGTGCATGTCGGAGTATGGCCATGCCCAAATAGAAGTAGTAACTAGGAGGAAAAGCAAGACATTCCTGGACGACTGTGGTAGTTTGGGTTAGGAGGAGTCCAGGAATGTGCTTTTCCTACGAGTTGCACATACTATTTTTTATCCGATCGAAATTAGATAAATAAATAAATTAGAACACGTACTTATAAAAATAGAGCCAAATATTACTCTAAATAAAAACGGTGTTTTAAATTTAAACTCAACATAATATCAAGTTTTGAATCGAGCGAGCTTGAAGTTTATTACGTAGCTACGGAAACTACAGCTAAATGTTACTTTTGATAGACGTCAGATCTGACAAACAAGGCGTTTGAATAGGACAAAAATGTTACATTCCCGGCCTAGGACGGGAATTATTGACGGACAGTTATTTTCTATTCTTGTACAGTTATTGCATGTTGCCAAGCAACGAATACAATATACTGGAATCATGACTTTTGCGGTGTGAAAACATATCGGAAAGGTGTCGTTTTTCGTCCGATAGTATAAAAAGTAATTTCCTCTTCAGCAATTTTTCGTTGTTGGCGCTATGATTCTTGCTTATTGGTGCTTGTTCTTGCAACATTGTGTGGGCTACCGACCTAGTTTATCCTTGTATATAAATGTGTTTTGGTCGTATAAATCTAATAATAAGTACTTCTAGGGCAGTTGTGGGAGTTGAATTCTTAGTTCCCGTGACACACAGGTCCGCTAGCATTTGCAGGCCACTCGATAGTCTTCTCGGTTCCCCTTACCTGATCTTTATCCACCAAGTCACTGCTTCATATATTACCATGGGTCTCACCACCCTCGTGTATAACCATAGGGTCATCTTAGGGCTTAGCCCCACTTTTTTCCACACAGTCTTCTACACCTGCCTAGTGTTATTATTGTAGTATTCTGTGTAATATTGTGAATGTGTGAATTACATGTCAACTATTGATCAAGAATGATTCCTAGGTATCGCACCTATGTTGAGAACTAGTGGTTTTAGCTCTTCCAGGGCTCTCCTTCGTGTGAAGGAAACCAGTATTGTTTTCTGTGGATTGACTGAGAATTGTTCGCGCTTACACAGTTCTCCACGAAGTTGAGAGCTCTTTGACTTCTCTCCGAGAGTGTGTGGGTAAATTTTCCTCGTACGACTATCGCTATATCGTCTGCATATCCTGGGTATGAAAAGCCTTCAGCAGATAGTGTTTAGAGCGGATCGTCTGTTATGATGGACCACAGGCTGGAGACAAAACTCCTCCGTGGGGACACCCTCTACCTGCTTTAGTTCTAATGGTGGCTTCGCTCGAGGATGATGTTATATTCATATTTTTTCAGGCATGCTTGTACCCACTGGCGTATAGTGTCTTGTCTCCAGCGGTCTTTTAATAGAAATAGTTGAAGCGTGGTTAAAAGCCCTTCTATATCTATAGAAAAGTGGTTACTGCTATCCCTTTATCCTAAGTTTCAAAGTTCTCAAGCATTCTGGAGTTTCCATACCGTTTTCACACGAGTCTCGTTTGTCTCTCCGAATTTCTTTGTTATATTTCGTGAGTGTTGGTCTGGAGGTGTCCCAGTTGTATGCATGGGCTTTATTAAATATCCTTTTGAAGGCTCGTTGCCCGTAGCTTGTTAAGCTTTTTGTTCCACCAGACCTTAATTTCTTTTTGAGCCCATATTTGTTTCTAGACAGTTGTTCTGGTATGCCGGACTAATTGCTTCTCCCCATCAGTTGTACTGCCAGCTCTGAACTATCCGTGTATTAACTTCTATTGCCTTACCTTCGAGACTTTCCCTAATGGATGGATAATATCTTTTCCAGTTAGTATCTTACGGATTACGAAATAATACTGCTTTAAGAGATGGAGTTCTTATGACAAACCTTATGTGCCTGTAATCCGAACAGGATGAATCTATTGAGACGTGTTAATTTTTCATCATATCATTTGTCCTCTCCGTGTACAATCTACGCCGATAACTTACCTACGGGCCATCATGATGAAACTGGGTTCTTTGCCTTTATTAGCTATATTCATCCCTGCAAGTAATGATTCGCCTTTTGCTTGATGTTATTGCTTTTCAACATTATATGCTGCACATCAGCATCATAAAAGTGGGTTATTTGCCTTTGTTAGCTATCTATATTCAGACGAATTCAAGTAATGATTTTGCATGCGTTGATGTTACTACTTCCCGACATTATGCACACCATCATTAGCATCATATCCGAGTATTTTTGTCCTTTGCTCGTAGTGAGATATGACATCCTGATGTAAGATAGGGGAGACGGGAGATAACAGCCACCAAAGTTGAAGAGCCCCCAGTTGTTGCATGACCGTAACCACGCGTCTTTATTGGCAACTTTAACAGCCATCACCAGGAATAACCCAAACTAACCAAATGGCCAGAAGATTAGATACAACTAGTGTTCAATCCGTAAGACCGAGGCACCTTTAGATCTGCGGCCTGGCAAAGGTAGTACAATCCTGATCTCTGTTTTGTTTCAAAAGACAAAAACAATCATCCGCAAGCTACGTCACGGGTGTGTCTTGTGGCTTCCACGCAGTAAGCAGAGAGCCGTTCTCATTAAAATTGACACTCAAATTCGCCTATATTATCTGTACCACGATCACGCTGATGCTTTAATAAAGCAAACTTGACCAACGCCTTGACCAACAAGCTCGAAACATAATGTCTTAATATAAATTACTTAGGAAGGAGGTCAGCAGATTTAGATTGGTGTTTCCTTCTATCCAGATTAGGGTAACTCTCGTGTTTTCCATATGTTGCAGTTCCCTACAATTGGCTATATTAGTTGTATTAATTGGATTCTGCAGCTATGAGAACTGCTTGACTATTTGAATTTCGTGTTTGGTGGCGCTATTGCAGGTCCCTCTGACGTGAATAGGTTGTTCCTTGGTAGCATCAAAACCCAAATCGACAGAAAGTTTAATCTATAGATATATTTCATATACTCCAGCTTTGACTGTTACGCTGGTTCTGGAGAAGTCTATAAACCAGCTGCCAGATCGTTAATTCTAACCCAAAATATCACAATAATCTATCTAATATGTAGTTTGAATAATTACTTAACATGATCTCTAAAAGTGCGATTAACCCAGAAGGACGAGGGCCTCAAGATCTGATAGTGACATTTTGCATCTCAATTATAATAGTATCTTTGTTTGATGGATATTAACAGATTTGTTCGAATATGCGTGATATTAATTTTATAATAATTATTAATTACTGACGATGCAATTATTGAAAAAATTTTTTAAGGGAAATAATTCCAGCGTCATATTGAATTTATGACGTTTAAGAGTTAAGAAGAGGGAGTAATGTCTGCACTTTTTAAGTAAATTCAACATGCTTTTAAGATATGATACATTTAAAAAATTACATTGTCACATTTATATAAACGTCCTCTTAATTACAAATTCATTTGTAAATAAAGTATTTTAATTTTTATATTTTAGCTTGTAATTGATATAATATATTTTCTACTTTCTGTGTTTTGAAAATTCTGGTTAGGTGCACGTAGAGAATAAATACCTAACTCATGGAGACCAATAAGTCTGACCTCCTTTCTGTTGAAATGCATGGAAGTGATACTAGATGTGCATATTTGAACGGATGCACTTGGCGAGTATCCACTAAATGCTCACCAATATGCGTATCAGACCGGCAAATCTACAGAACTAGCACTAAACAACCTTGGCAGGAACATAACGCAAGCATTAAATGACAAGAGTATCGCGGTGGGTGTGTTCTTAGACAATGAAGGAGTATTCAATAATGCATTTCAAAACTTCGTATATACAGTATTAGCTGAAAGAGGGGTTGAACCACAGATAAGGAACTGGATCAGGAGTATGTTAAATTGCAGAATAACCACAACAACTCTGCAGAGGGAGGGCTACAGATTCAGAGCTGTTAGGGGATGTCCGCTGGGTGGGGTTTTGTTGCCCCTTCTGTGGGCTGTCCTGATGGATGGTCTGCTAGCGGGATGTGGAGGTGCAAGCATACGCGGAGTAGTACTTATAGGAAGCAACTCACAAAGAACTATCTCAGAGAATCTTTAAGATGTGCTAACCGTGGTCTATGACTCGTGTGAAAGGGAACAACTATCTGTAAACCCACACAAAACAGTTATAGTACCGTTCACAAGGAAGAAAAGGTTGGAAAACCTAAGATCACCTTCACTCGAAGGAGAAACCATCCCACTTGCGAATACGGTGAAGTATCTAGGAATTACCCCAGATAAAACACTTCACTAGAATGCGCATCTTGATAAAATTGCCTCATAAGCAAAACTGCCACTATGGACCTGCAGACGCATTTGTGGCAATACATGGGGCATACGCCACAAACAAATACACTGGCTATATATATTGCTTGGTACTCAAAAATCTTGCGGAGGTCCGCGAGAATCAAATTATCCACCTTACAAAGACAAGGGCATCTGGGAAGTGGTGTCGCCTTCGGCACTACGCCCGTGCCAGCGCTTGAGTGTTCTAAAACTGCCATCTCTCTAAATAGTATTGGAGAGGCGAGATGAGCTAGATTGACACAGGTGGTGATCGACAATCTGCAGGCAATCATCATGGTGCCAAACACGCTGGAAAACGTCAATGAGCGAAACAGTGTGTTCGGTCTACCATCAGATGTTAGGTCTACCAAAACTAACTATTATCGTGCCTATGACGTCTTCCTACCAGAGAGGAATGAATGGGCAAAAAGCTCGGAACATCTGAGAGCAACAAAAAATAGTTGCTTCACTGACGGCTCCAAGACCAATGAAGGGACAGGAGCCGCTGCATGGAATAAAAATGGTAAGCTTAAATATTCCCTAGGCAAATATGCAGCTATTTTTCAGGCTGAAGTTCAAGTTATTTATATGACTGCACAGTGGCTCATCGATAGAAACTGCAAAGGCAAGTCAATCAGAATATTCTCGGACAATCAAGCGGCTTTAAAAGCTCTTGAACCTAGCCGTTGTTCATCCAAGGCAGTATGCAACTGCCAGGAATTACTGACTAAACTAGGTAGAGAAATTAAACTTACACTGATCTGGATACCTGGACATACACGATATAAAGGCAGCGAAAGACCTGATACTCTTGTGAAGCAGGTGGCCGCAACGGACTTCATAAGACCAGAACCAGTATTGGGAATAGCTTATAACACAGCTAAAGAAGCCCTCTCCAGGTGGACACAACAGCAGTTTGTAGGCAAATGGAGAGAGCTACTGGGCCTAACTCATTCAAAGATAGCAGTGAATCTGCCATCAGGGGTGAGAACTAGACAACTTCCTAAACTTGGCCGACAGCAGGTACAGGCTGTAGTTAGCATGCACATTGGCCATTGTCAGCTAATATGCCACATAAACAAGATAGGGCTTTTCGAATGCCGCTTGTGCTTGGAGGACGAAGCAACAATGGAGCATGTTTTATTTCACTGTCCAGCAATGGAAAGAACCAGACAAACAGTGCTCGGAAATTCTCAAATTAGTAGATTTGAAAACTATTCACCCCAGAAAGCTAATCGACTTTATGAAAATAATTGACCCTCTGGCCTAGTGGAAACCACAGATGTGTGAGCCGCAATAGACCAAGGGTCGCAGTGGAGAGCCCCATCTGGGCCCACTCACGTGTACGAATACGACATACACACTTCTTTTTAACCCTGAAACGTGAATAATGAACCAGGCCAAATCACCGGATGCTTTTTAATTTTTTTTAAGGATGTAAAGAAATCTAAAAAATAATTTTCTATCCTTTAAATTATTTAGGCAGTGCAATGGTGAAATACCTAGAAGTAACGACATTAAGAACTGGTCTCCCCTTGCTGCTTTAGCAGGTGTACCGAACCGTTTAAGCAATTAAAATAAGCTAAGTGCTTCTTACCACTAGTCAAGTTCCACAAAATATTCAAAACCGAAGGCGAAAGCGTTCGAGACAGATCAACACCTTCGACACTTCTCTCAATTAGTGCGATAGTGTCTCTTATTTCTGCTTTGACCATTTCTTCCATTGTGCTTTTGCCAAATCCGAGTGCACGAAGGTGAGACACTAAAAACGTCCTTTGTTCCTTCCATAGTTCACCATCTGTTCCAGTTATACCTAATAAATAAATATTAATCATTCTCAACATTAGAGACTTCAAAGTTTTAACATGCCAGTAAGTATCGTTTTGGATAACATATCCTTAATTAAGGATATATCTCCCTTTCTCTTTCTCTACTCGATACAAATCATTAATAAATATTTGTCTGGGAAATTAAGGCTATACTATTTCTTTTAAATTATATCATCCGATTTTTAGCCGATATATTTTTACGTATTTTGATATCACGTTTATTCCACCAGCATAATTTACATTCTACATACATATTTGTTTCGGAAAGAGAACCTTTAATAAAAGCATAGCGTCTCTTAAAGCTTTCAATCCTTCTTTAATCCATAGGTTGAATCGCACATGTATTCGCTAGCAAGAAGAGTAATTGTATACTCCTGATTAAGTACGACACCAAATTTATTTCTAAAGTTTAATTCAACATTTTAACATAATTATTAGTGCTTTGGTCTCGCCGAGACGAGACTATTGAGGTCTCAGTCTCGAGTTTTCGAGTCTCGTCTCGGTCTCGCCGACTAGAAGTTGGCAAGTGAAAAAGGTATGAGAGTAGAGTAGTCACTGTCCTAAAACGAAGTTTTATCCACAATACCGAAACAGAATTATTGCACTCGACAATAATTTAATTAATCCAGATAAATCAAAATCGGCGGGAACGCTTTCTGATTATTTTCAATATTATACAACTTTAGACAATGAAAAATTTGGAAAGTGTCGATTATGTAAAGGCAAAAATAAAACAAAAATTATGTGCCTCACCTTTATAAGCACACAACTGAAGTGAAACTTCTGAAAGAGATATAAGAAATTGAGTTAATTTTTTTAAGCTTTTTTTCTCAACTTTTACCTGCGGTTTCGACACTTTTATTTTTTTTCGCGCGTTTCTCTAATTTTGTTTTTATTAATTTTTTGCTCTATTTGATTTTATAATACCCTTATTAACTCTCCGAACTATTTTTTTTATTATTTTTTTTCTTATTTGGGTTTATAATACTCTTATTAACTTTCCCAAAATTTTTGCACGTTTTTTCCACTTTTTCCTATTTTTTTTAAAAGTTATAGTTTTTTCATAAAGCATCTTTTTACCATTCCCGACCTCGTAGCCGAACTACTTCGCCTTTTTTCGCCAAAAACTGCGTTTCTCTAACTTTTTTTTTATTAATTTCTTTTCTTAGGTCGTTTTATAATCCTTTTATTAACTTTCCGAACAATTCTTTGTTTTTTAAAAATTTTTAAATTTTTTGGAATTTTTTTGAGTATCCTGGAAGGTGAGGGGTGGGGTATAACTCTCACCCCCCCCCCCCCCCGATGAACTCTCCCCCTCCCACTGATGACCACGTATCACGGGGTTATCGCTGGATCCGAAATTCCGTTGCAGAGGTCCTTTTATTAACTTTCCGAACAATTCTTTATGTTTTTTAAAAAAATTTAAATTTTTTTGAATTTTTTTGAGTATCCTGGAAGGTGTAACTCTAACTAACCCAAACTAACCCAAACTAACCCTCCCACTGATGACCACGTATCACGGGGTTATCGCTCGATCCGAAATTCCGTTGCAGAGGTATCGGCAAAAAATTAGTTCCCCCCCCCCCCCCAATCCCCCTTAAATTGGCGGCCCGGTCCCCCCATATGATCAAAGGTAGCCATCCATGAGGCGCACCTACCGTAAAAAGGTCGACCCGGTAGCTCTCCCCGTTCTCCCGAAATTAATTAATTTAATTTTTCTTCTCCCCCTATCCTGGCCGAACGAGAGGGGGGGGGGGGTCACGGGGTTCACGGGGTCATCAGAGGGGGGTGAGGTAATTATATCTCTTACAACCCACCCACCCACCTGCCGGATAATCAAACATTTTCGAAAAAATGGGACCAATTGAAAAACGTAAAAAATTGTTCGGAAAGTTAATAAAATTATTGTAAAATGAAGTAGAAAAAAAATAATAATAAAAAAAGTAAGGGAAACGCGGTTTTCGGCGAAAAAAGCGAAGGAGTTGACCTACGAAGTCGACGATGGTAGAAATTGAAAAAAATGTTTTATGAAAAAAAAAGCTGAAACAAAAGCAAAAAAAAATTAAAAACATGTCGAAACCGGGAGCAAAAAATGAGGAAAAAACTTAAAAAAAAAAACTCAATTCCTAATATCTCTTTCAGAAGATTCACTTCAGTTGTGTGCTTATATAAAGGTGAAGCACATAATTTTTTTTTATAAAAAACTATAATTTTCGAGTTAGACGCCGATATTCTAGAAATCGATTTTGCTTGATCTGGAAACTATGAAACTTAGATGTTGATAAAACGAGACAAATAAATATAAAGGGTTGTTTAGAACAGATTTAAGAGTTTTGCTAAGAATGATACTCAAAAATTTGTTTTAATATTAATAATCTTTAAAAATCAAGGTATCGGTTTCGAGACGAGACGAGACAAGACCAAGACTAGTCTCGTCGAGACCGAAGCACTAATAATTTTTAGGCTTAACTTTTCGCAATCAATAGGTGCAACTATTTTTTTTTTTGGTTAGTTTATATTTAGCGATTTTTTTTAAATTAGTTGCCAAATAGAAAGCGGAAATGTACTTACCTTTTCTTGATCCCATAGTCCGTAACCTAAAGAAAAAATTGTCGGGTCTTCCCTGGTATTCATCTGATGCCATCACTTGGCGCAAAGTAGCATAAGAACAAACACATACGATCCGTTCTTTGCCCAATTTTAGTCCAACTACTTCAGTGTCAAATTTTCTTGCTAGTTCCATAAATGCCAGATGCTGTCCACCGAAAATTCTAGCTAATTTCCTGAGCTCTGGCCCGTTTCCAATGAATGGTATCCATGGAGGTCCTAAATTCATGGATCACAATTATTAATTAGCTAGTTTAATAATATGTAGCAATTTTTTTTGCTAGTTAGCATAGATGTGTCTAAAATTGTGTGGTTCCAGTGGGATATACTTGTAATAGAAAATGGGTAAAAGAGCCAGAAAAATCATTAAAAGGTAAAAAAAACTTGTGCAAAGAAAGCCCGAAAACTGGATGAATAAAATAATCTAGATCACAGATTATCGATTCTGGACTTTGTCGAGCCTAAACCTAAATAATAAAGTCCTTATTTATTTACATTAATTTGCGAGAAAATTTTTTTAACGATATATAAGTACTTTATGAACACGTTTACTTTCTATAAGTTATAAGGTATTATAATATATCTGGTATATCATAGAATTTGGTGAGATATATTTACATGCCCAATTACTTTATCTCAACCCGATTTTCAAATAGATCAACTTAAAAAAATCATAAAATGTTTTGTATCAATATAATAGTCGTGGGCCTTATTTTAAATATTTTTACAAACGAAATTGACTTCTTTTAACTGTGGTTTAAGGTAAGTAACACGTTGATTAATTGTTTTTATTTAGTTAATCTTTTCGGAAAAATAATTTTTTAGGTTTTCTACAAAAATAAATAATGTCTGAATCGGATAAAAAGGGTGTTTTACTCACCCGCATGCATCGTGATAGAACTGTTTCTCAGAATATCATTTGACAAATTATTTTGTATTGTTTTCGAACGTTTAAGTTGGGTATAATTTAAACAAAATGGCGAATGCGCTCTGTAAACGTTGCACAGTGGTTGAAAAAGGACTATTTTGTGAAAAAATATGTATATACGAAATTATTGCGCCGAATTTCTTGAAAATTTTCACATACTTTTTGTAGAATACAAAACATACTTGAACACGTTAAGCCTGTTTTTTTTTCGATGTGGAGTTTCCGTATTATTTCCAAACCGTTTATCTTTTAGCAGGTTGGTTAAGCTGTTGTTCATTTCGTTAGCCGGATCATGTTCTAAGTCTGGAATTTTATCTAACACTTTAAAACGATCTAATGGAAATAGGCCTGTTGCGTAAAATTCGTTTATCATATTTCTCTTAACGGCTGATAACAAATGATCTCCTGGTTTATTCTGGGATTGTGACTCAACACTATCCATTTCTTCCAGTGCAGTTTTAAGTAGGGATGGAAACCTTTTGGAATACCTGAAGAAGACGTGTGTCTCATCTTAAATTTTAGCAAAGCTTTACGCCACGCAACCTTAAAGGGCTTAAAGAATGCAACATCTAGTGGCTGGCATATGTGCGTCGAGTGCGGTACTAAGCAGACAAATTCTATATTATTTTGATGGCATAAATTAATCACTTCATCATTGAAGTGTGAAGCCAGGTTATCTCCGACAAGTACCTTCTTTCCCTCCAGACGCCTAGCATGGGGTAGGAAAAGGGACGTAAACCAGTCCCCAAACGTTACACTATCGATCCAACCATGAGATGTTCGATTAAATCTGTAACCTTGGACGCAACATGGGCTAGTACAACATGGGGCTCCTTTAATACCATCTTCCTTCCATGTGTTATATAAATGCTCGCTCCGAGGCTCGCTCTTATATATAACATATGGTGGAAGTAACGTTCCATCTGCCGCACCGCACATCATAATAGTAGTACAGCTTTTGGAATAATTTACCACATTTTCGGTATATTTTATACCTCTGCGGTAGATAAGCCGACGAGATCCTGGGTCATCTCCCACATTGGTCTCGTCATAATTGAATACGTTGGCTGGTGGTACCCCGTTTAAAGTTGTTGTCATATTATCAAAATATTCATTTACTGACTGTCTGCTAACCTTTGCGCGCGCTCTTTTAATATTCCTCGAAACACGCTGTGAAGCGTTACACTTGTGCCTACTTAAAAGGCTTAGAGCCCAATCTTTTCCCGGTAGGTTATTGGAAAATTTTTGAACTACGCGACCTCCTTGATCCAAATATTTTCTGGCAAGCATTCGAAGTTCTAACAAATCCAGCGGAAATCCCCAATCCGAACATTGAAGAGCACAGTTGAGAATAGCTTCTTCCTCCAGTTTTGTAAATACAGTTTGTCCCCCAGCTTTACTTCCATGTTTTCCATGGAACTTATTATGTAGAGTGTCAAAAGGGATTTTATATTGTTTATTGGCCGATAATATAGACATATTTCCATCAGCAATTTTTTCCAATGCTTCATTCAGTTGGGCATCCGTATAATTCCTATAAGATCGTGTGCCAGCCGTTTTCTGATACTTTCTCACCATCTAAGGCAAAAGAAAAAATAGTTAAGACCAGGACAATGCAAAAGGGGCGACTTTGATACCTCACAAAGTCGCCCCCTAGACGTATCAATGTCACCCCACTAACTATATCAAACTGACCCCACGTTACAATTTACAGAAAATTTGGGTTCATGATAAAAATGGCCTTGAATTGTATACGTTAATATTTGCAGAACAGGTGTACCTATTACTGTGCAATACATAAAACACATGAAAATAACAGCTTATCTTGGTGCAGGCAAAGTTATTTCAACTCCAATTTGGTACCAAAAATTATGCTAAATCAAAACGTGCAAATTGAGGAATTTCGTACGCGGTTTCTCTCTACAATGCGTACTCAGTCGGCTTAACACATGGCTTAACACGTGTACTAAACATTTATACTAAGGGCGCGCAAATATAAGACGAAGGTGGCGTGTGATCAGTTAAAATAGTGGGGGCAGAAGTTTCTATCAAAGTCCCAGATTAAGAATCTGGGTCAAAGTCGCCTCCTGATATCAAAGTCGCCCCATTTTACGGTACTTACTTCTTTGTCACTTCTTACTTTGGCTTAATTTGTTTTTTCCCTAACCTACTTTGCGTTATTCGTAAAGTTCTTGAACGGTTTCGTTCCTCTACATTCCTTATTTTTAGTCTTAGTTTAATTTGCTAGTTTATTTTAATTTTAACTATTATTTATTTTATATTTTAATATTTTCTTTGTAAAACATTATTTTGGTGAATTACTTATTCTTAATTTGTATGTGATGTGAATGTCCTGTAATTGGGCGTTTGCCTGTTGGAAATAAAGAGCTTATTATTATTATTATTATTATTATTATTATTATTATTATTATTATTATTATTATTATTATTATTATTAATTAGTGTTGCCGTCGAGACGAGACGAGATGAGAATAGGCCTTCTCTCGTCTCGTCTCGTCAGCCAAGAGAAAATATGTCTCTCGTCTCGGCGAGAGAACGCTTTCTCTCGCTCGAGAGAACCCTTCTCTCGTCTCGTCTCGACCCTCTCGTAAATACTAAATATTCAATTTAAAAAAGCATAAAACATAACAAAATATACGAGGTTAAAGGGGGTTATTCCTTGGGTTATTTTATGAATTAAAAGTATATATTAGCATAGGTCCGTTCTTTATCCACATGGTGTTAATGTTAAAAATCGTTTTTGTTTAATATTTTATGCATTTCTTAGCGTATTACCTTGAAAATTGGCATACGGGGGTTTCTTGGCATGAAAAATCAGATTATTGACACATTCTTACTTTGGCCGATAGAGCTTTAAAAAGAATAG
This sequence comes from Pissodes strobi, assembly GCA_016904865.1. Classification (NCBI taxonomy): domain Eukaryota; kingdom Metazoa; phylum Arthropoda; class Insecta; order Coleoptera; family Curculionidae; genus Pissodes; species Pissodes strobi. The sequence continues at coordinate 126,576 of MU182073.1, forward strand.
AAAATTTATTTAAAATTATTTAAATAATAGATTATTTTTAATTGCTTCATTTTAACTTTATTTTTATACTTTAAATTTTACAATAAAAATTTAAAGATTTATTTAAGCTGTAGCTTTCTACGTGTTCATTGTGTACAATTTATACTGACCTTATTTTTTTAAATGCTGTAAAAACATTCTTTTAATTCAATGCAACGTATTTTCAAGCAATCTGCAACACCCTGTATAGAAAAATATGTATTGTGCACAAACTGCTTCTGAAACGCTCTAGCTTTCCAGTCAAAATTTTGTGCTACACAGTGGCACAAAAAAGTTGAAGGGGTGGACATGATAAAAAATCACCCTGTACAACCAACACTAGGTTTTGTTAATTTTTTTTTTATTTTGGTTGTTTTTTTAACATAATCCCTTTTGTGCCTTTAAAATGAAAATAAATGTTTAAGATTGGCGTTTTAATTTTTTATAGTAAGAGGTAAGACAAGTGTGCAGGGCATTTTCAATAACACATATTTATGGAAATTTATCTCCCTCGATTTATATTATATTTATTACATTATTTATAACTGTATGATAAATAGGATTCTTCTGGTTCTTAGAAAAAATAATTTAAATTTCGATTTAAATTTGAACCCTTTTTGAAAATATATTAGAATTTAAATTTAATTACAATTTTTATATTACAGCAAATTAGCAAGATCTCTATTGGTGTTCTTATTTCTAAAAACCGCCTACTTTACACCTCACGGTTGTCAGGGCAAGGGCATTAATGAATACTATTTTTATTAGCGCGATCATAAATTAGAATTTATACAAGTTACAATAATATCTAAATAAAAAGGATATAAAAAAGGTAAAAGAAAAGTTGTTGAAAATGTTTCCAAAATTAAGATTTTGGAAAAAGGGAATATTACTACATAAACGATTTTTTTACTGATGAAATTGAAACAAAAATCTTTCATTTTTTTAATGCGAAGGTGATACTTTATTTTTAAGGTCTTATCGAGTAAGTAAGATTCCAGAATATTTTGTTCTTATTCTTATTATTATCTCAAACAAAATGGCAACGTTTTAAACATTTACATTGTTGAGATTCTACAGAATCAAAATGGTTTAAAATTAAAAAAAAAAACAACTTGCACATTCCCTATCTTATTTTATCCTATCCTATCTTGCTCTATTAGATCTTAGATCCTACACTTTTAAGAGCAATCGCATAATATTTACAAACCCTTTTTTTATTTCCCATGTTAAACCCTTTTGATTCTAGAGCATGTCAAGAATGCAAAAATGTAATAAAAAAAAATAATGGGGACATTTCGTTTTGGAGGGTTATAGGAATCTAATATTTTGGCATCATAAGGTATTCGATAACACCTTCCAAATAAGGTATCACAATACCCCATTTGTATTTGTATTTTTTTAAATGACCCCCACCATTTTCACCCTTAAAAACCCTAAGGGCCGGTTTCTCAATAACGAGTTAGGTTTATCCCGCGGGTTTTCTATAGAAAAATCGAGGGTAACTCGCGAGTTAAGAGTTAACTCGACATTGGGAAACCGACCATAAGTGTAGAAAATGTATATGCTAACTACGAAGTTAATACAATAGGTATCACCAAATTACTTATATATGAAAAAATCATAAAGATGTTTTGTTTTTTTTTATTATGCCAATTTTTTGCTCGAGAGATCGAGAGAAAAACGACAAATTCTCGACGAGAGAGCATCTTTCTCTCGTCTCGTCTCGAGGTTTCATTCGAGAGAAAATAACTCTCTCGTCTCG
>MU182073.1:128368-139204 GCA_016904865.1 Pissodes strobi
TATTATTATTATTATTATTATTATTATTATTATTATTATTATTATCATTATTATTATTACCATTGAAATTTTGATCCGAATATGGCTTCTTGTACATATTACTTTTTAAAAATTATGGTAGATTAAGCATTGGATAGTGGCCAATTATCGATTCAGGATCAAGCAAAAATTATGGTTGGTTCCGATAATTATCGGGCGTTTGGCAACACTGTTTAGGATATCAAACAGGTAGTTGCGACATGTGCCTTGTGAATTATGCATAGTTATTGCGCATGCGCATATTAGATAATTGTTCAAAAAAAATACCATAAAATACCAATAATACCATATATTACCAGATAATACCAAACATTACAAATATTACTAAAAAATACCGAAATAATTCCAAAAATACCAAGCCAGTGTACACCAAAATACCATCAGCGGTTGGCCCCTCGGAATTAACCGAATTTTGGCGACTAACTAAAATTAAACAAAAACATTAAAACTGGTTATAACATATAGGAACCAGTTCAAACGAGGGTTCAAGCGACTAAAATAAATTAAAACTAACCAAAACTAATCAAAAGTAAAGCACCAAAACGGGCTAAAACATATCGGAATAGGTTACAAAAATTAAAGTAAGTTAAAATTAACCGGAAGTTGATTGATCGAATAACCAAAACTAGAAATAACCAAAGCACCAAAAGGGGCTAAAACGAATAGGAACAGTTTAAAAATATTACAGTAACGTTATGGCTAATTATATATAAATAGATTTTCTTATCTAGTGGAGGGTAATTTTTTAGGTTTTCATATCTGCATCTTTTTATTTATTTATTTTTTTAATTATGATAATGTTTAATATTAATGTTAAAAATGCATTTCGTTAATTAAACAGTCGTGGTTGTATTTTTACCTTCTTAAATTCTGCTTTTAAAGGCTATTTGAATTACATTTTTAGGATTTTAGTCATTATTTTCAATGTCCCCCAGGCAGGGGTTGCATCTTTGCGAAGAACTGTGAATTTTTTTGTAGAAAAAAAAATAATTTCTATGACTTTCTTTATTATTTAGATGAAAGGCTGAAAATTCTGTTGTTATGTGATAGGTCTATAAAATGTAAACCATTTTTAAATATGTTAAGATGTGCTAGCTCAAACGCCTCTAAAAGTATGTTCCGCACATCAAGAAAATAAACTTAAAAAGTAATAGTAATACATTTTTAGTTTGCAAAAAGAATTCTCCAAAAGTAACGCAAATTTGAAAATAAAATGTTATGTTTCAAGTCAAAACTGATTCTGTTTTCTTCATTTATTGAATTTGAATTTAGGTATTTTTTTCATAGGCCTCAACAACTGCTGTGCGTTGGTCTGCACTGCCGTGTCATAATCCTTCTTATATTTTTAATATCTCTCTGAAAATCCTTTCTATATTAAATTTATAAACTTATGATATAAAACTTCTCGGTTGCCATCCAGGTTGGCAAAATAATTTCAAATTATTATTGCCATATTTAAAACAGATGCTACAAAGAAAATTGCGTCTAGTAAGATTTTTTTTATCTGAAATGCTAAAATATTTCAACTAGCTAACGGCGTTGTTTGAGTTACTCAAACAACGCTTATATTTATCCAATTCACTGTTGGTATTAAGTCTTATCTAATATTAGTTAGGTATCATTTTGTGCTAATATGTTATTTGCTTCGTATTGTATAGATTTTTTATTTTTCGCTCGATACCAGAAGCGTCTTGTCCCACAAGACCGGCCTAGCCTCCACCCAGTTTATTAACTGCTCGGTAGTCTAATTCAATTTTCCGCCATTTTTGTAACACGATGTAAACCCTTTCGCTTCTGTCGGATGACTGCCGGAGACAAAAAATCGGATACGTGTATAAGCTCTAATTTGCTTTCGTACCCTTCGATGTGTCTAGCACCGGATATCCGGCGTCCGGCATCGGACGATGGTGAGGTTTCGTCCGATGTTCGGACAAACGTGTGAAAGCTTTCATTTATTTTTACCGTTGTTTGAGTAATTCAAACAACGATTTTACGTACCTCGCGATCGGATATCCGATGCCGGATGATCTTATCCACCATGTGTGAAAAGGCACTTACTATACTATACTAGACTTGAGATTCGTATCATATATGGAAAGCACCCCTATTATTCTGGGGAAAAAACTTGTGTACAAATTGTTTTACCAACGTTTTAAAAACCATTGATTAGGGAAAAAAATATTTGTCAAATTACGTATGTGTGTACAGGGTGTCCCATTTTCGACGATATTACGGGGTATCTCACTTACGAGTAAAGATAGAGAGTTGCAGTTTTCGCAATACTGTGCTACTTTTTTGTGAAAAGAACGATGGTGTAAACAAAATTTTCATAGCCCGCTTCGTTTCTGAGATACAGGGCGAAATTGAAAATAATGCATTTTGGGACCCCCGTCGTATCTCCGTTATCCTTTAACATATCGCAAAGCTAAAAAATTGCTCTTATACAGTTTTTGACGTAGAATCCAGTAGTGTGATCAGATTTTTGCTGTGAGCTGTCAATTTTTAGCTATAAATCAAACTTATGTTTTTTTAAATGGAACACCCTGTATATTCTTGTTTCGTTTGATTGGAAATGTTATAAGCTTTATAAAAATATATAATACATTATATGTATTTTAAATAATAAGCATAAAATTCATAATTTCACAAAATGTGGCTCGATACAACACTTGTCTTTTTTTTTAATGTAACACCCTGTATATTTTTCTTTCGTTTCAATGGAAATTTTATAAGCTTTATATAAATATATATTACATGATATGTATTTTAAATAATAAGCCTAAAATCCATAATTTCACAAAATGTGTCTCTATACGACACTCTTGATGAGTATAGTATAAGCATTGTCTTTTAAACAACGGTATAAGTATTAGCAGGCAGAGACTATTAAGAAAAATGGAATGGTAATTTTTTATAGGCAAGACCTTTCAGTGGCAAAATTTATATTTTCTGTGTAATATTGTATTTTTTACGATGGCTCAAAATGAAAATTATCAATATTTTTAAAAATATGACATGTTAGTCTGCTTTATACAGAGCAATGAAAACTTCCGTGAAGCTTCTCCGCTATATTCCAATAAGTTTGTTTGAATATTTATTTACCTTTTGACTTATTTGGGTTTATTTTTTAAGTATCATTTTAATTTATAGATATTCCGAAAGAAGGCATCCAGATCTTTTAATGTTTTCCGGAATAAAGAAAAAAATTGGTTGAACAAGGAACGTTGCCTCCGCCCTTACCGCGAATTTCCTTATTATACGTTTTTGGTAGGGGCCGGATAAATGTTCCATGTTCTCTTTATTCCGGAAAAGATTAAATGGCCAGGTTGTCTTCTTTCAGAATATCCATATATTAAAATGATACTTAAATAAAAAATAAACCCAAATAATTCAAAAGGTAAATAAATATTCAAACAAACATATTGAATACCTAATAGTTGAGCTTCACGGGAGTTTTCATTGTTCTGTATGAAGCAGACTAACATGTCATATTTTTCAAAATATTCATAATTTTCGTTTTCAACCATCGTAAAAAATACAATATTACACAGAAAATATAAATTTTGCCACTGACAGGTCTTGCCAATAAAAAATTTATCATTCCATTGCTCTGATAATCTCTGCCTACTGATACTTATAACGTTGTTTAAAATATAATGCTTATACTATACTCATCAAGAGTGTCATATAGAGATACATTTTGTGAAATTATGAATTTTAGGCTTAATAATTAAAATACACATCATGTATTATATATTTTTGAAAAGCTTATAAAATTTCCATTCAAACGAAAGAAAAATATACAGGGTGTTCCATTTAAAAAAACATAAGTTTGATTTATAGCTAAAAATTGACAGCTCACAGCAAAAATCTAATCACGCCACTGGATTCTACGTCAAAAACTGTATAAGAGCAAATTTTTAGCTTTGCGATATGTTAAAGGATAACGGAGATACGAGGGGGGTCCCAAAATGCATTATTTTCAATTTCACCTTGTATCTCAGAAACGAAGCGGGCTATGAAAATCTTGTTTATACCATCGTTCTTTTCACAAAAAAGTAGCACAGTATTGCGAAAACCGCAACTCTCTATCTTTACTCGTAAGTGAGATACCCCGTAATATCATCGAAAATGGGACACCCTGTACATATTATTATGTAGTATAGCTATTTATGATACAAGTGCGAAAAGTGCACGTTTAAGGCACGGGTATGAAACTTTGCGGAACGAGCGAAGCGTCTTACAATATTTTTTCTACGTGCGTGTGAAAATTAGCTAATTTTCAAAATGTATTAATATTTCTACGTGCCAGTGAAATTTAATTAATTTTAAATTTTTATGAATTTATAAAATATTAAGTAGGTACCTGATGGATTGTTATGGTGATAGGATGTTATTTATTTAATATTTTTATTTATGTCAGTCAACTTGACAAGCTATAATTCGTACAAATTGTGATGATTATACCATTTTCCTCAAGACAAGCTATTTTTCACACTAGCACGAAAAGTATATCTACCACTTTTCGCACTAGTGTGTTAGAGTGGATTGTTTAACACTAAAATTAGTGTGAAAAGTCTTACTTTTCACAAGCTCGTAGAAAAGAGTTTTAACATAATAACAAAAAATAATCAACATTCAAGTTTTTAAGCTGGTGTCATTTTGACACATCAAGAAATGTTTCCTCAAATCTAGTTTAACAGCACGACTGTATTTTCTCTTAAAACACCTGTTAATATTAATTTTGGAATAATATTATTGGCACATTCTAGATCTTAGTAAAAATAATAATACATAGTTTTATTAATATTAATAAACAATAATTACCTAAAACTTAATATAAATTCAAATTCATCAAAACAGATTTAAAAAAAAAACCTTATGGTAGCCGGCAACAGGATAAACATTAAACAATTTTGGTTTATAAAAATGTGGTCCATGTGATCTTTTTAAATAAATATCTAATTACGTAAAAGTACAGGAAAATAAAAATAATGATAATAAATTAAGAGTATTTATAGATAACAGCAATCATGATAGACACAAAACAAATGGGGGGAAATACCTACATTTTGGAGTTGAGGTTGCACAATATCATCGCTAAACTTTATCGTACAATAATTATGGCTAACAGCTTTTTAATTACTGTGTTTAAATTATTATTTAATGCAAAGTAATAGAAATATTTTAATTATAATTAACTTGAGAAAATAAACACAAATTATAAATAGTATGCTGGCTTTGCAACAATTTGAATTATTATTTTAGTGTTGTTGAAATTAGAAATTTAAGACTGCCACCTTGCACCCTTAAAATTTTTGCGACAACGCCAACGGCGCATTCTATTATTACCTAATCATGAATTATAAATCTAAACTCAGTAAAACCCAAATCTAAACTCACCTGGTGGATATTTCAGAGGTCTTCTGCACTCATCCGAAATATACCAAAAGATTAAAATAACACATAAAATAATTACCAACATTTCAGTCAACATATTCACTACCTAGTTTTAGTTGTGGCCTGCGGAAGACGAAAAGATCACCAATCTTTTCAAGGCGACTGATTTATAGGTCCGTCATATACCGTCTAGCGTTTAGTTGACACAATGTGTTGAATGAATGAGTTTAAATTAAGTTTGAAATTTCAGTGTTGCCATAGACTCACTTTAGTAGTGATTATTTAAGGTCATTATATATATAGCTAGGATAAGAATGCGAAATTTATTGAAGGTATAGGGGTCTGTCGCGATAATAAATCCATTGTATTTATAATTTGCAGTAATGTAATATAATTTACGTAATAACAATATATATCTATTTATTACCTACCTCTTAACACTTTTTGTGAAAATTCAAGTACGAAAGGTACTTAAGTCAATTTGTTTTAATGGGTCCTATAATCTATGTAATTGTATGTTCGTTAATTAAATAAATGCGCCCTTCTGACGTTTTATGTAATGCTTACTGAGTAGCATATAACTTATACTAATTATCATCAAGTTTTGACTAAACTAAGTACATCTGTGTCTTAACACATTTTACCATATCCTCAAAGAACTAGATAGTCAAGATGCATGAGGACCGAACGGGCTGCCTGCCATCCTGTTAAAAACTGCGTCAACGAACTAAAACCATTTTTTCCAGACTTTTGTCCATGTCTTACCGAAAAGAGATTTACCCATCTTCTTGGAAAGGCTCGAGTGCAACTTGTTCCAAAAAAAAAAACGCAAAAAAAAACACGTCCTTAAACAGTCGCCCAATTGCCTTGCTTCCAATAATCTCCAAAATCATGAACGGGCAGTCAATTAGCAACTACTCAAGTATCTCGAGACCAACAGAATAATTAGCGATAACCAATACGGCTTTCGCAAAGAGAGATCGACAGGATATATTGGTCTATAGGGCAATTGAGAACTATGGAGAATCTCGAGCGATTGCGTTGGATATTTCGAAGGCATTCGACAGAGTTTGGCATGACGGATTGCTGAACAAACTGCCGTCGTTCAGACTACCAGCTTCTATTTGCAGCTGGCTTGCCAGTTTCCTTAAAAACCGATCTCTGCTCGTTGCAGTTGATGGACACATTTCAGACATATTCACCATTAACGCGGGTGTGCCCCAGGGCGCAATACTTTCACCAACTCTGTTCCTCATCTATATTAATGTGCTATTTTACAGATATATTCATGGCAGGTATTCTCAGGATGTGGCATGCCTCATCCCGCCGCCAGCAACGCCTGTCAGATAGTCGCACCACATGGCAAGTGCGCAATCGTTCCTTGTACATCTGGGAACACCTAGAATGTCGCTTTACAATGACTCCTCTATCTGGCGCACTGTATCGCTTTGGAACTCACTTCCAGGTCCCAGAACATCTGTTTCCACCAAATTACAACATACAGCTATTCAAGAACCGTGTCAATCAACATATCCGCACCCACACTGCTCGTCGATTGTCAATAGTGCCATAGGATCTCCCTTTAGTGTGTGTGTCATTGCCATAAAAATATATACAATTAAATAATTTAACGTAATTAGTCACATTTTTAGAGAAGTTTAGAAAACCTATTTTTTATGATGTGTGATAATAATGATAAAATTTAGCTAGCTAAGCTATCGAATATACTGATATTACTGCCACCAGCGCCGACGCCGAAACTTTTTTCGACCTCTTCTCGTCACTGGAAGTAATTCTTTTAAAAACTTATAATTTTTCAGGGCGATTTCAACATTCGCTCTTTTTCAACGCCTGCTCCGTTTGGTCCCAGACACAAAAGGTTTACTAAACTAAGCGAGTTCCTCAGCCTTTAAGAGTATAATACTATTCCAAATTTAAACAATCGTTTCCTTGACCTTGTTTTTGCCATCTTTGCGGTTGATGTATCATCATCGAAGAAGATCCACATCATCCTGCTCTGTATCTTGATTGTCAGGCGGTACTTCCTCATACCGTCAACTTTCCTGTGAACAACCCTCAACCAGAACCATCCCGCTTCACTCTTTCGTAAAGCTGATTATTCCAGGTTGTATGCATCATTATGGTACAATGCACACTGAATGGTCTCGCGCTCTTGAATCTCCTGATGTTGTTAGAGCATCTTCAGTCTTTCTATAAGATTCTTATTAATACATTTGCTGCCTGTACACCTCTTAAGCTACCTAGAAGAAGGCGTTTCCCTCTGGATTTTCAAGAGAATTGATTGACAACATTTTCAGGAAAAACAAATTGCTTCAACGCGCGAATCTGCCTATTACCATGCAACGTATAGTTCTTTGCGTAGGCTGATTAAAACACTAACTCAGGGGGACTATACGGACTTCATTGGGACTGCTGAGCGAAATATAAGCAACAACCCCTCCAATTTTTGATCTTTCGTTCAAAGTAAAAAGGCTCAGCCTCGCATCCCAACCATTATGAACTACTCAAATAAGCCCGTCCATAATATCCTATCTGCCTTTGATGACTTTTTTTGGAAGTGTCTATGGGCTACTCGAGCACATCGATTTGAACGCTCAAACAGAACACTGTGAGCTAATTGACATTGCCACTGTCACTTCCGAGGACGTAGTCGGCTTGCAAAATGTTGAATAATGAATCAACGTATGGGCCGGGCGGAATTCCCAGCGTTTTGCTGAGAGACTGTTCCTCTGTCATGAGTGCTCCTCTTTGTAACATTTTCAACTTGATCTTGATTACTGGTGTGTTTCCGGAAGTTTGGAAGATTGCCAGGATTTGTCTTATTCTCAAAAAAGACGATCTCTACTAGAAAATTATCGTTATATTTCCATATTATGCAACTTTTTCAAGGTGCTAGAGATTGCTGGTCTTTCTCCTCTAATGTCTACGACGCCCTTAACAGCAGAAGGCAAGTCGATATTATTTACACAGACCTTTGTAAAGCTTTTGCCCAAATTGATCATCACATTTTACTACATCTGACCAGTTCAGTTTCTCTAACAAACTTATCTTAGTATTGTAATCTTACCTCTTTAATCGTCGTCAATTTATTGAAATCGAAGGTTTTACATCGAAACCTAACGACGGCGACGGCGACGTCGGGTGTCCCCAGGGGTGCAACCTGAGGCTACTGCTATTCAACTTATTTATCAACAATCTGGTCTCTCTGATAGACGCTTCTAGAGCATTTGGTTTTATACTGAGAGCTTGCAAGCACCTTTCAAACGTATCTTTCGTGAGATCAAGGTTGGATTACCGTTCCATTATTTGGTCCCCTATATACAACTGCCAAGCTTAGTAAGTCGAGTCAGTTCAGTGGCGCTTCCTGAAATATTTAATGTTCAGGGAAGATGGCACTTATCCTCAGCGGGGTCTGAACCATGACCTTGTTCTGTCGAGGCTTGCAGAGTTGCCTATGGCGGTTCGTCGCAACTCTCAGTCAGTAGCATTTCTCCATAAGCTTCTTTCCTCTAAAATCGACTGTCCACCCCGCAGTGGCGCCAGACATCAACCTACTTTTTCGCCTGCATTTGCGAGGTCAAATATCATATCCCAAAGTCCCATTTACAAAATGTGCCACAATTTTAATCGCATTTCCGCTTTTTGCGACATAAACTTCGACAGCTTACCAACTGTTTTGAGCTACCTACGAGAGGCGTCTGCATGGTTGCTCCCTTTAGATTGTTAGTGTTATGTATACCAATCTTCTACCTTAATCGTCCTCAAGAAGTCCTGTACGATATACACTTTAATAATCGCAGAAGATCTACTAATATTATTATTATTAAGCGCCAAGATATTACTTGAATAATGCAAACTTTCATTTACTGATAGAAGTATAGGTACCATGTTTTTTTTTTATCTCCGGTTAAAGGCTGGTGGTCTTCCCGTTTTAGGTCAACTCCTTACTGGCCCATGCTCTTCAAATTTGTGAAAGATCCTACTCACACTTAACCGATGAATTGGATTCTCAGGTACTTTCCAACAACACACAAACTTCATAGTGGCTGCGTACTTTGTCTCCACAACCCAACAATATACAAATTTGAATAGGCTGCCTTTCTGAGAGCACCATAATTTAAAAATGCAAAACTACTGACACTGACACTTGCTTACAATGCAATCGTCGAACGAAAAGATTAACCGAATACCTACATTTCAATCTGATGAGAGTCAAATAAAAACTTGTTATCGTTTCCACATAATATAACAAAATGTGAGAAAAAACAGTCCACGAGATTCAAGAATTTTAGTGTTTCAATATTAATTTTATTTTATGGTTAGGTAGGTACGTTTTATCTGAACTTTGCAATGCAAATTTGTGATATTAGGAAGTTGCGTCTTAAGATATGGGCCAATAATAGGACAATCCAACTAGCGTTTAATCCTCCCATAATAATTAAATTAAATTTTCCCAAATCATTGGATAGGTCGACGCGGTCTAAGTGAATGACCTTTGGTGATTGCCTTACACCATTGGATTTATCTCTTGATGGGTATTTGAAGGAGAGAGTGTATCAGAATTAAGCACATAAATGGATAATATTAGCTGTTTTACTGTAACAAAATGAGCAGTCCCCTTCAAAAACATTTTAGGTTAAATGTCTTTGGTCCCCTTTACTTTGTTGGCAGTCTTGGATTCAGTTCTAGCATACCTTCTCATAGGGCGCCACATGACGTAGGCTGTCAGTTGAAAAAATAAAGTTGGGGTAGCTATATAGAGATTAAGGGGTTGCATGAAGGAAACTGAAAATATTACAGAAAGACGAAAGCCAACTTAAACCAATTCCCGTGTTTCAGCATTTTTCTAAAACATAACTCATAGAGCGATATGAATTTTGCGCGTTTATTTTGAACAACCCTGTATATATAATCATACACTAAACGAACAAAGTAAATACATAGATAAAAATTAACGGAAAATTTGTAAAACACGTAGGTAAATTCTGATAACAGTAGTTTTAATAAAAAACAACAACTAGTGAAAAGGCGATACGTAGGTATGCGCCTGTAGTATCGCTTTATGTAATGGACAAATACATTGATCAGTCAATTCTTATCAAAAATATATGCCTACTATAACTTTAGAAGGATATTGATAAAGCATTTGTTAACAAAAAAACAACAACATTAACGTTTTTTAACGTTCTTAATGCATTTTGTATAATAAATAGCCATTATTAATATCTACAATTACGTTTTAAGTCGATTTTTTGGCATCCAGTTCTATTAGTCTTATTTTCGCAAATTAACGATTAATAATAAAATGCATCACATTTTCTCGGGCTAGGATTTTTTAAAGAGAATCATAGATTTAACCCAAACACTTGACAATTT
>MU182073.1:154204-199682 GCA_016904865.1 Pissodes strobi
GCTCCTCCCACCAGACTTTCTACTTCTTGGCATTTTCTTTCCCACACTTCCGTTTTTTCCGCTTTAATTGCCGCTCTTACTTCCCTGTTTTTTAGTTTATATTGATTCCAATTAATATCTGTTCTTTCCGAAAGCCACTTTTGATAACTTTTTTGTTTTTCATTTATGAGTTCCTTTATATTATCAGTGAGCCAGCCAGGATCATCCCTTTTCTTTCTTTTAGTCTCTTCCCCTAAAACTTCATAGGCCACTCTATTAAGTAACACCTTTAGGTTCGTGTATTCTACTTCCACATCGTTAGATTTATCGAGTTCTTCCAAAGCCAGGTCTAAACGTCTTTCATATAGCCACTCAATACTGGTGTCGTGTAGTAAATGGAGCTTATACCTAAATCGTTCATTCTCTTCAATTTGCTGTTCTGATGTTTCTGTACGTTGCGTATCTCGAACTTTATTTTGAAAAGGGACCACCAGTACTGCCACAACTAAACGATGGTCGGACCCACAGTTTGCCCCTCTCTTAACTCTGCAATCTTTAAACTTGATTTTAGATACCTGTTTGCTAATTACGTAGTCTATTATTGATTTTTGTTGTAGAGAGGGCCTTTCTCTGGTGTATTGATGAATTAGTTTGTGTTGGAAAAAACCATTAAGTATCTGTAGTTCATAGAGTTCACACAAGTCGATCAGTCTTTCTCCAGAATCGTTTCGAATTTCTTCGCCGAACTTTCCTACCACTTTGCTGTCCTCTTCGCGGCCCACTCTAGCGTTGATATCTCCTATGAGAATAATTTCTTGATTGTGCTTTGCCTCTGATAAAACTCGTGATAGAGTTGCGTAGTACGCGTCTTTATCAGCTTGATTAGAGTCGTCGGTCGATGCATAAGTGCCTATGATTACAGTTTCTAGTCCAAAGATCCTAAGAGTCACAGTCAATATTCTTTCAGATACAGCTTTATAGTTTGTGATTTGTTTGGCTAGCTGTTTACTTAACAGGATCGACACCCCCGCTTGAGCTCGTTTGGATATTTCTATTCCAGACCAGAAGTGAAGGAAGCTATCGAGGTATTCGCTACCCACCCCCTTCTTTTTAGTCTCCGTGAGCACCACCAAATCCAGGTTGGATCTTGCTATCTCAGATGTTACTTCAAGGGTCTTATTAACAAAGCTGTTGACATTCCATGTTCCTATTCGCATTGTCCTTTTCATAGCCAATTATCGTCGTAATGAAAATCTATCGTGTCTCCGAGGCGTGTTTAAGGTTCTTTGAGAACTTCGATTTTTTTCCGAGTAACGGGTCGCTAGCCCATTGCCCCAACCCCCAACCAGGAGGACCAGTGGCCTTTCTGTTAGGATGCCCAGCCTTAGCCGAGACTTTTCATTAATTAAAATGCTTCCTCTTGTTCTGTACTCCAAGACCGTATGGCATTTTTCTTTAATAATTTTGTGATTGGTTGAATAATAAATGCAAAATTGATTATAAATGTTCTAAGAAGTTAACCAATTTACAAAACTGTCTAAGTTTTTTTTTTATTTGTTGGTGGTTTTAATTGGATAATGACCTGTAATTTTTGCTTATTTGAGCGTACAGCTTCTTCAGAAAGTTCCCGGCCGCATACCTACATCCTCGCATACGATGGCACCAGGGTGCTGAAAACTGTGAGCCTTTGTAAACAATAATTACGCTACAAAAGCTCACTGATTTCGGCACCTACGTAACTGGCTATATAGGCACCAGGGTGCTGCAATCAGTTAGGTTTTGTAAGCGTTTGTAGCGCTACAAAAACTCACTGATTTGAGCACCTGGAATACGCTGTTATATAATATTTCGCTTTTCGCATGGCCCTCCGCTCGCTTCGCTCGCTACGGGGGCTCAAGAAAAGGAAACTAACCAGGTGCTAACCAAGACATACCCAAAATCAAGAAAAAAACTGTTTCGAGACTTAACCCCAAAAAAAAGAAGCAATGGGGTTTGAACCCGGACCGTCCAGGTGAGACCCAGCCATCTAAACCTCTAGACCACGAGAGGTCTTACCGCAAATTGATTGCACCGTAAAGACATGGCGCGATTAGGTGCCCAAATCAGTGAGCTTTTGTAGTGCTACAAATGCTTACAAATCCTAACGGATTTCAGCACCCTGGTGCCGTCGTATGTGAGGATGTGTAAATATGCTTCCCGGCCAAGGTAGTTAATTCACGTGAATAAAAATTTTCATTGTGTCGGTTGAATAGTTAAACCATAATGTTCTAAGAATTACAAGTACATTTTCAAGCTTACTTAGTCCTTTTTCGTAGGGAATTATAAATATCGTCAAGGTATGGGAATGCTGTTCCCTCGTCAAGTTCATTAACAATTTTATACATTATGCCCTGCAACACAATAGGCATAGGCCAAAACTCATTCAGAGGTACTAACTAAAAGTATCCATCTGGAGTAATAAAAGCTGTTTTTTGTTTAGATTCGGCTGCCATTGATATTTGATCGTATTCAGAAAATAAATCAAGTAAAGTTAAATATTTAACATTAGATAGTTTATCAATTGGATCCTCAATTAATGGTAAAGGAAACTTTTGTTTTACCGTAATTGTGTTTAATTTTCTGTAATCTGCGCAGAGCCTTAGTGCACCATTTGAGAGTTGCATAAGACGATGTAGATTACCGAATAATATTATGTACAAGTAGTTCATTGATAAATCCTTTTAGCTTTTCTCTATGACTTTCTAGTATATGGATTATAACATACAGGATTTGTAGTCGTTAACTTATTTTTCATTCCAACACAATCAGTATTCTGTATTTATTTAACAGTTCAAGAATGTAATTTTGATTTTCTCCTTTGCAAAATATACTATCTTCAGATAAAGGACCTAAGCACTCCATATGTTTATAAAGGCTACATCTAAAGATGCACTAAATTTTATATCACTACCGTTTGTTACATGTCAATTTAGCATGAAAACATGTAACAGATAGAGGTCAAATAAAGTCAGTTATTTCACCTTTAATCCTACATATTATGCTAGTCTGTCAAGCTAACTATAATACTACTTACTCGCTTAGATCCTGCATGATTGTCGTATGACCTGGGCCTCTTATGGAGCTGTTGGAGGGAAAAATTGAGAGCACGGTAGTCATACTAGTCGTTGATTTTCTCTGTTTGATAGGATCGATCGGGCTTTATGAACCTTTTCACTGGCCTAGCACATAGTCAATCAATAAATCGTACGGTATTCTGGCCGTCGCTATCGAGAAAACATTCAAAGTTATAGGCATTATAGCAATGCATTTCAAAACGTTCAATTAAATCTCTTATCTTTGCGAATAATCGCCTTCTCGGTGATAATATACATTAAAAACAGTCTCATGGATGTCAGAAAAATTGGTTTCGGAATTTGTCGGTTATTTTCCTCGGTTTGTTTCACTATTTAATAGGAAAAGTTAAAATTCAGACAATGTTTACTTCTGATATAACCTTCAAACGTCAGATGAAACATTGGACTTGACTATAATTCATGATACAGTAACGGGGGCAAAAAATAATTGTTGGTTGCCTATTGAGGGATATAATAAATGAAAGGGATACTCTTGGAATGTTGCCAGATGTACATGTTTTCTAGCGATCTTCGTGCCATTTTGATGTGTTTGCTGTTCAAGCCAACAAGAAAGTACATAATTGATTGATATGCTACCATCAGTTTGATGTTAAACGACTGTCTTCCACTTTCGCTTGATGTACGCAGGCAAGATGTTTTAGTGGTTGCGTGTGTTCCCTAACTTTGGCAACTCCGCTCGAGTTGCTTCGCAAGTGTTCCAGCAAGGACACCGACTCTGGGCTAAAGGTGCGTTTAGGCCTGAATTATCGCGGATACTGATGCTAATTCACATCAGTATACCTCTGCTATGTTGGGGTTTGGAACCTTCGGCAACATGCACTAAAACGGAGTGATGCTAACATGGTTAGCGAAGCGCGCGTCGAGTGCAATAATTCTGTTTCGGTATTGTGGATAAAACTCCGTTTTAGAGTATACCTCTGGTAGAGATACTATTTACTAGTGTGATTCAATTAATACTCATAGTTTATTCTTATAATTTGATTTATATTGTGGTAAATGATCAACATTGTCGTTTTGATTTATTGACTATCCGGTTATAATAATTTTAAATAACGGTATTTCATAATCTGAATCAGTAAGGTTTATTTATGTACAACTGCGAGTCGTATACCATGGTAAACGCGAACAAAGTTTAGTAGCTACAATTAGACTGATAACTCTTAATTACTAGTATGATGTAACGATAGATGCCTTATGTATATTGTGGTTATTGATTAATTTGTTGAGTTTGGTTTTGATCTTTCGTAATCATTTGGTATTATATTGTTACTTCCGTTATAGCTAGACGTGTCTAATCTTTGTTCGATCATTCTTTATCTATTTCACTTCTATTATACTTCAATTTAATTCAAATTACTGCCTGTATGTATACGCGACTGATCTAGTTCTATATTTATGAGGTTATTACTTGTTATCAATTAAGCTTTTTAACACGTTAACTTCAAACCTAACGAACGCCAATAAACTTAAACCTGCACGAACGTTACCGTCTTTTATTTGCTCTGAAATACCTCAACCAAACAAGTGTAGTTGATAGTCATTTGATTTTGAATCGCCCTTAAGGATTCTTAAAACCGAGGATCTTCTAGTTTGGGTCTGCGGATTTAGTTATTTCAAACTGGTGGCGCCCTGATCAAGAGTAAATTATAATTGACCCACTCCCACGCCGACGAGCAAGTCAGAGCACATGTTGCACTGGCCGCATTCTTAAGGGTAGGAACTATCTTATTTATTATATATTGCTAACACATTTAAAAGGGTTTTACGCGCGTTTTTACAGAATGAAGCATGTGGTTGTGATAAAAAGTTATTGCCAACTAATAAATCAGCATACTACTAACAGTCTAACTATTACACTTATAGCACAGCTTTAAACTGTGGTTATAGTGTCAATAGAAAGTTCACAAAAACTTATGTTTGATGAGTTTGGGTTAGTTGAAAATTTGCCGGTGTTATGCCCTCGCATTTACCTTTTCACTGTTGCCCATGCAATGCAATGCAATAGGGTTCAAATCGCACATAAATGGAGGCCTTAGAGGCTTTTTGGCTGAGATAGCTTCATATAATTGAAATTGTCTCCATGTAGGAGCAAATTTGAGATTGTTCATTTGAAGCTAAAATAACATATGATATTTTGTAGTGTACAGGGTGTCCCAAATTCGAGCCTCATCATTGGGATCTCGGAAACTAGAAGAGATACGAGGTCGGTTAAATTGAGGCAACGTTGTGCAATTTGATGCTGATCAAAATGCCATCTTAAAAGTTTGAAAATTCCGAATACTTACGAAGATTTTTGGAAAAAACCGAATATTCGCGATTTCATTTTAATTTTTTTATGACTATTTGAATAGATATAACAAAATAAATTTCACATTCTCATTGCTACTTTTTCTATTCTAAAACCGACGTTTCTTCTTTGAGCTTCCATCATCAACTTTGTTTTTTTAAATACGGCCCTGGATTATTTATTACGGATTTTAAGAGCATTTAAAGTTCCAAAGCCAATGATGTATCGCACTTATTCGAAAAATTCATATTAATGGCATTTTCCATAAGAACTCATGTGTTAGAGAGAGACAAAAAACATATTTTTGGTAAAATTTTACCAGGAAATCCTTAAAATGATTTTTTCGAATAAGTGCGATACATTATTGGTTTTGGGACATTAGAAGCTCTTAAAGTCCGTAATAAAAAATCCAGGGCCGTATTTAAAAAAACAAAGTTGATGATGGCAGCTCAAAAAAGGAATGTCGGTTTGAAAATCTGATAACACCATTTTGTAGAACAGAAAAAGTCGCCGTGAGAATATGAAATTTATTTTGTTATATCTATTCAAATAGAGTCATAAAAAAATAAAAATGAAATCGCGAATATTCGGTTTTTTCTAAATAGCTTCGGAAGTATTCGGATTTTTTCAACTTTTAAGGTGGCATTTTAATCAGCATCAAATTGCGCAACTTTGCCTTCATTTAACCGATCTCGTATATCTTCTAGTTTCCGAGATCCGCAAGATGAGGCTCGAATTTGGGACACCCTGTTCAACTGACTGCCTGATTTTGGAGGAATGTTAGGTAGAAGCTACTCTATAAGCCATTTCTTCCCAAGAGATACAGAAGGTGTGGAAGGATTTGAGCGGCCACTAATTGGGCATTTGCGATAATTGAAGCGTTCTGCACCGCTATGTATCTGAGCGTTCGTTAATTTGTGTTCCATTAATCGACCGTTGTAATTGAACTGAATTTGCTAATTACTGGTACATGTACTACTCTCCATCTTTATGGCTCTGCTATTTGTGTCGGTACATGTCCGCTTGTTTATTTTAGAATTATAGGGATAAGAAAATACTGGGTGCCTCCATGCAATTTTG
Organism: Pissodes strobi; assembly: GCA_016904865.1. Classification (NCBI taxonomy): domain Eukaryota; kingdom Metazoa; phylum Arthropoda; class Insecta; order Coleoptera; family Curculionidae; genus Pissodes; species Pissodes strobi. Next base: position 160,685 of record MU182073.1, read on the forward strand.
CTGATGGGTTAGTCTGGAAATTTCTTAGTACAAAGCAAAATTTAGAGAGATTTACCGCATGAGTGTAGGAAGTTTTCAGTTTCTCAACTATAACTCCAGCTTTTGAAAAAGTAGACACATACTTATTACCATAAGGCAAGTAAATAGCATTGAAAAATTAATACAATATTAATTAAACGCATGTATTTAATTATTGATACAATTCGGATTCCTGGTTTTCTTCTCTTTGCGTGAGTGGGATAAGAACATTTGAATGATATTCAGAAATATTCATATTACATCATCTATTTGTACTGTTCGTGCGAGGCCCTGTATGTGCCGAGGGTGAAGAGGTGGTCAATCCATGTAGATGAGCTGAGACTCGACAATGCTTCTTTTCTCTTCTTCAAGCTCCTGGGACACTGAGTTTTTTGAAGTCTGATAATAGAGATCGGAAAAATACCTCATCGCCATCTTCTTCCTTCTTTGTATTTTGGGCTATCACGCTAATTAATTTAACAAATTCAGAATCGGCTTCATTTTACATTAAGATTTTTTGCAGGTATCTGGCAACTGGAAGTAGTTTTCAATATATTTGACTGCAATTCTACTGAGGTAAATCAACTGTTAGCTAAATTGTTGGCCCTACTGCTCTCGGAGAAATAATGATGTATTTGTTATTTGCAAGGTGTAGTTCTGTAAGCACGGGTGCCTTTCCACAAAACTAACAAATTGAATAACCCAATCTGCGTCCTCCCTGCTCACCATGTTGATCGTTATATCGCATATCGCCTTAGACTTGCCATTTAAAAAGTCTGAAAAAATTACTTTCAGAATCACCGGTCTAAAATGCACTCCTTTCCGTTCGATGTTCAATGGGAATATCGAATAATATCTAAAACATTTATTTTCTGCTTCTCTATCACAGGCATCAATAACGTGAGCAAATACCTAATGTGGGGCAGTTCTAATTGTTTCCCTTGTTTGTTCTCCATCTTCACTTCGAAATAATATCTAATGCAATACAGGCAGCCGTTTATTTATCGCGAATATAATGCACGTTTATGGAATAAGCAAACCCAACCAATCACAGTTGACTAGTGCGAAGTTTATTAAGTCATCGCGAGGTTTCGTTTATCGTTTAACTGACGCACATTATACTTGGTTTGGATGGAATTTTTTTTATCATAATAAAAATTAAAAGTTTTACACCGTAGAATTTTTTTTATATCAGTGGCACACACACTAAAGGGAGATCCGATGGCATTCGACCAATACCTCCTGAGGTATTGATTCGACGAGCGGTGTGTGTGTGCGAAGATGTTGATTGAATCGGTTCTGGAATAGTTGTAGGTTGTAATTGGGGGGAAACAGGTGTCCTGGGAGTGAGTTCCACAGTGGTGAAGTGCGCCAGACAAAGGAGTCCCTGTAAAGCGACGTTCTAGGTGTTTCCTGTTGTACAACGAACGGGTGCACTCTTGCCGTCTGTCGCGATTGTCTGACAGGTGCTGCTGGGGATGATGTGGGCAAAATCCAAGGAACATCTGCCTTGAAAATATCTGTAAAACTGGGATATCTCGGCCACATGTCTGCGGTGTTGACTATCCAAATCCCGGGTCAACTTTGGATCGCCGCGCGCCTATGAGACGCACAAGTCTCTTAACAACTGAATTGCTGAATACTAGATGACAACGACAAGTATGACTATGCCAGTTCGATACGTTACACCATGTTTTTATTTTAGGCTGTTGTTAGTTTGACTTGCTGGTGTTTTCTTACATTTTTGTGTTAATTTCATACATTTTTGCTTGTAAGATATACTTTTTCATTCATCTTGTGACTGAAATGTTAATCGGTGGACTACTTAATAGAGACAAAACAAACAGCATCATAGCTGCTGAGGCTGCTTGCATTATTTGTGGATTAACACAAGATGAAGGTTAAAAAATGCACTATTTTCCTTCGTCCCTTATCTTGTAAAAGTCTGTGCGTCATCAGACTTTCATTATAATTTTGTATATGTATAATGAACAGTGTTTAATTTTTTTCTAATGATTATTGATTTTTAATTTTAGGCAAGTGCATATGGTAGGCATATCTTGAATTCACTTATTATTGTTTCTTACACGCTGACTATTAATTTTAAGTGACTCATTTGTATTAATGAATATACTTTTTATAAATGTTTATGCATGCCGATTAGCATGCCTTGTTTATTGTCTACGGTAGATTATTTAAACACTGTTTCGATCAACTTTTCGTTTTAGGTTTTGTCAACTAACATTTTGATGAGGTGCAGATTTCTAAAATTCTATTATGCATCTGTGTCACTATTTATCTAAAACTATTGCATAAACTCATCCTTTTTAAAATTTGTCATACGAATACATAATAGAATTAAAAGATCTTAACCGCATCAGAATGGATAAAATATAACAATAAAGCAATCAATGAATATTCAAACCTCCCGCGCTTTTGGCGGCCCAAGCTTTCATGAAGCTAGATAGAGATAGCATCGATCTTCCTTTCCTTGTCTATTACTTAGGACCTTTTTTTATTATTTAGTTGACTGTCTCTTCGTTCACTTCGTTGCTTGAGAAAATTGAGCTTTCTTCAAAATAAAATACACAAAGACGTTCATCTAAAAGGTATATTCTATTTTACTTACTTTAAAATTTAAAATTATTGCTATTTCAATATTAAAGTATATAATAATAATATGGTGTAACAATTTGTTTAAAGCTGTATTATTTCTTATTCTCGTTTAATTAGTCTCACTGAGAACGGTTTAGGGGCTAATGTAACTCCATCGTACGGACGGGATTCGGGATAGGATTCTTTGACAGGCTCCAGTGTAAAATTGTGCAAAATAGATGTAAAAAACAAAAAGATATTCGTTTTCCCCATGACTTCTCCCAAGCAGCGACGTTTTCCTGCAAAACCAAAATTAAAGATCAATCAGGCACTATCTTATTAAATTAGTGTTTCACGATTTCGAATTCCAGGTGTCGATAATATTTTTTTTATATTTTCGGAATTTTCCCTAGTAATTCTTTATCGTTACTTATTTATTGGCATTTTCTAAGTGTTCATACGCAAAAGTGCGCCAGAATACATTTATTGCTAAAACCAGATAATGTGAAATGTGTTTATTTTTCATAAACTTTGGTTTTATTATCTACTGTAAACATTTTATATTTATTATTACAAAATTAATATTCTTTACACTTTCCGCGTAATAGATGAAAAAACCCGTTGCAATGCAATATACAATACTTCCACAACTTATTTTTGCCTCAGACTGAATTCCATCTGTGGTTATAAGGATATACGGAAAATTAAAATTAAAAGGGACCCTAAATTGTCTCGCAATGACATATTATGTAATGTTTTACACACAAGTACTTTCTATACTTAATTTGTTGGCCACATCTGGGCTGCAAGGTAGACCTGTTCTAAATTAGTGACCATTGAAACTTATATGACATTTTGCTCGCTGTAACCAGATAGGAAAAACTTAAACGGAGAGGCGACAGAGTGTCAATCGATTTTGTATGGGCATGTCTAAACACAAAGGGTGTAATTGTCAAAATCAAAACACCATGAGCTGATTTCAGGTGATCAGATGTCATTGTCATTAGCTTGACATATTTTCTCCCGATACTTATAGTGGTATTGTTGTCAACGGAGCAGAGTCAAGACCACCAAAAACGCGTACACCAACATGAAAGGTGCTGACATTGATTGTCGTCTCTCTTTTTAGTTTTTTTTTTCTCTGTGGTCAAGTTCACCAAAAACGGGCACACCAACATGAAAAGTGCCGACCCTTATAGTCGCCTCTCCTTTTAGTTTTTTCCTATTTGCTATAACCTTTAAGAAAATTCTGAAATTTCAAAAAATATTAGGCCAGTGAATTCTCAAAAATACGACGATAATTGGTGAAATCGTACCATTTTCTCTGATTTTTTGAAACTCCTATAGCAAATTCAAAACTCACCTAAACCAAACGGTATATAGTGATGTTCATCTACAGATATCTTTCCATCTTGATCAAGAAATCTTTCAGGTCTGAACTCTTCCGGATTTTCCCATATTTTTCCATTCATGTGTATGCTATACAAATTAGTAAGAATTATAGTATTTTCTGCGATGTCATAGCCCAACAGTTTTGTGTTTCTAGTGGCACGATGAGCAATACCCATGGGGGCAAGATTTGATCTTCTTTGCAGTTCTAGAAGCACAGCTTGTGTATATTTTAAACTAAAAATTGCTAAATAAATTAATTGTGCCAACAGTTAAGGGAAATAATTTCAAGAGTAACTTCATATTATCTAAGGATAAGTGGTCCACCGTGTCGTTTTTCATTAATTCATGATAAGATTTCGCCAATTTTCAATTAATATAAACTTAAACAGGTTTATGTCATCTGCTGTCAAAGAGGCTGTTGTCTTGCACATTGAAGCGTTATGAGGTTTCTAACATAAATGGTTTGGTGGCAGAAAAGTTAGGATAGCTGCCGAAAGCTAACCGAAACTAAATCTGTTTATGTACCTATATGAAAAAACCAATAATTATAATTTTCTACCAATTGCAATAAAACATACATAATATGAAATAATGAACTATGTTAAATATGGCTCTCAAATCTGTTCGCTGGCGCTGCTTATACACGCCGCGTCATATGAAGTTTACGTAAGGTACCTATAAAAAAATTCATGTGCCTTACCTTTATAAGCACACAACTGAAGTGAAACTTTTGAAAGAGATATATGGAATTGAGTTTTTTCTAAGCTTTTTTTTTCAACTTTATTCGGATTATATTCAAAAAACTTCATTTGCATCTTCTACTGTGTTTTCATCTTCATTTGCATCTTCTAATGTGTTTTCAATATATTTTTTTAATTCTGCAGTTGATAAAGCGGATGAACTTGGTTTTCTTTTTGATGGATCATTTTGCAACTGGCGACGCTTAGCATTTATTGCAGCTGTGGCGTTTTCAGATTTTAACTCAGAAGAGGGATTGAATTTGCAATTGTACCTTTTAAAAAATGTTCTTGCAACTACTTGGCAGTGGAATTCCAGAAAATTGTCACTTCACTCCCCTTCTGAGTTCTGTTTGCACATATTCCAGCCATAGTCCTCAAGAATAAGTGCCAGTTCCTCCACAGGCATATCTGCTCTATCAAAATCATACGATTTTTCTAAGCAAAAGTTTGTAAACTGTCTCCAAATACTTAACTTGGATTTCTTAGTAGTCGCGTTTGTTAACTGCTGAATCACCTGACGAATACTTTCTTGACCGAAACGAATCATTTTGCTCACGCCGCACCACAGAGCTTTTGCTACAAAACTGACAGCTGTCCAACTCAAATACTTTGTAAATTTAAGGTTTCACTTAGTTACCATCGAAACTGATTTACGGAGTCAGTCAAAATTTCTATGTTTTGCTGGTGTGTTTTCAAATGAAAAAAATTAGGCATTATCAAAGATATAATTTTAAAATTATCTTAAACAAAATTTGGTGTAAAATTTTCTTACCAGGCGAGGTTAAATTACATCACGAATTTTTTTCTCGCTCATGAATATTTTCAGAAAATTAATTAATTTTCAAAATATTCATGAGCTCGAAGAAATTTCCGGAAATAATTTAACCTCTTGTGGTATTACTAGTGAATATTTGGTAGCTATTAATATCTATTAGATGAAGAGTAGTGGCTGTCATATTGAAACAGTTTGTATTAATATTAGAGTCTGAACAAGAACGGTTTTACTTTATGAGGATAATTACAATCTTATTTGAGCCAAATTGTCATTGGATTGGCACTGTGGAAATATTTGACGTTTTTTTTATTTTATACCCTTTCAGAAATGATATCAGCAATACCGTTTGAAAAAAAAAACCATCTTTAACAAGAAATTCACAATTTCTTGACAAGGGAACAAGGACGGTAGTAGAAAATTAATTATAAATCTAGGTTCGTATACTTGAATTCTTAATTCATAGTCATAGTGGAACCGAATAAAAATATAATTATTATGCTATAAGAATATTTTAACGCCTTACTTAATTTTATCTTTTAACGTCGGCCATCTGTTTCTTCCTACGACTTCATCCAATTCGTGTTGGACTTTTTTCTGGATATCTGGATAGAGTACCATGTACATTGTTGCAAACCCTAAAAAAAAATAATATGAAATTTAAGTGGCTTTGGACGAAAGGTAATTTTCTTCTAGTTTAATCTATCGCCGGTGTCCAAGTCGAGGATAATACATACCTACGCTAGGTTTTTTCTAGTATATTTATGAGCAATCTTTCAAAAACTTTATGAAAGAATGCCTATATATTGACAAAAGTAGATTCTTCTGTGCAGTCTTATGCTGAGATTGAGGAAGGATCCCATATAATGTGATGAGTAAAGACCGAATTTTATGCATTTTGCATATATATGAATTTTTTACATATTTTCGTGTTTTTGAAGGAAAAATTCATATTTTAAGACCTATTGCATATTAATTCAGGCATGTCTTAGGATTTCTGTATTATTTTCTTACGAATTGGCCCCACACCACCGCGCCTTCAGCGCCTGAACACCTGAACTCGATTTAGATTTGGATTTCCCTAAGAGGGCAATAAATATGCTAATAAAGTGCATAAAGTAATAAACTATTATTCTATTGAGAAATTGTATTAGTCTGTTCGTTTTTTTGGCCAGATGTTAAACTAGAATTTCTTTACCTACACCTTATACCTTTTATAAATTATTTCTACAGTGTACCTATGATGCAGTGTACCAGTATTATTAAGGTTGTCTGTTGTCGTAGCCGCAGTTATATTGTACGCCCAAACAAAGTGAAAGTGAAGACGAAAGTGGTGATTGTGTCGAAAATACGATGTACTTCGTGGATTAAGCCTTATCCAGAATTTGTTTTGGACGGCGGTCATGTTTTTTGCAAGCCTTTGTTCGAAAGTTGTTTCCTGCTCGAAGAAATTCCAAATAGATCAACACATTAAAGGTCGATGCACATTATAGTTCAGGTCACGCTCCGCTCACACTCCACTCAAGCCGCAGTGAAATACTTGCTTTTAAACGAGAATATTCATATTTGGCGCTTCGCTCACGGTACGCTCATGCTCATTGATCGCGGTGTTTCTTTCCACGGATATTTTGAACACACCGTGAGTGAACCGTTGTGCTAGTATGTACAAATGACAGTCAGTCGGCGTGCATTTTTCCCCTGATGCATATACCACGTGTTCCTTTGAGTTTGTTTCAAAAACCAAAATGGATGAACAATTAATAGAATTAGTTAGGAATAATGGAGAATTATACAATATGGGCGACAAATTATACTTTGTCACAGCACTGAAACATAGAGGATGGAGGGAAATTGCAGAGAAATTAAATAAAACAGGTAAATATATTGGAATCTCTTTTAATGCACAAATTATTATGATATAGGTACGTATCCATACAAGTAAAATAGGATCTATTTATATTTTATTCATTTGCCATGGAACTTTTCCTGCTTCCGAGTTAAAAAACTGTTTAAATATTTCCCTACATTGAAAAGCATCTTCGCCAGCATTGCCTCCTTGATTTGGCAAAGGAGGGAACTGAGACTGCTCTTCTCTACTTCCATCTGACGTATCAGCTGAACCACAGTTAAATGATGCACAATCACGTAACAAATTATGTAAAATACATGTAGTTAAAATAATTTTCTCGACATTTCCGGGTTTTGAATTCAATTTTCTAAAATAAATACGAAACTTTTGAGCTAAAATTCCAAAGCTGTTTTCCACGATACGGCGAGCTCGACAGAGACGGTAATTAAAAACACGTTTTTCCATATTGACAATAGTTTGAGGTTCAGGGTATGGTCTCATAATATTCCTTTTCAAAGGAAATGCCGAATCCCCTATTATTACATATGGTGCCTGAATGTCAGTTCTAGGAAGCTCCTTGTCTTCTGGAATGTCTAGTATTCCATTTTCTAGGGCTTTCCCTAAGTTTGAAGTAGCAAATATTTCCCCATCGCTATTTTTTCCGTATGATCCTATGTCAACGGCAATGAGTTTGTATTGCGCGTCGACTAGTGCCAACAACACTACCGAAAAGGTGCGCTTGTAATTAAAGAAATTCGATCCACTATTTGGAGGGGCCACTATTTCGATATGTTTACCGTCTAGCGCCCCTAAACAATTAGGGAAATTCCACAAGTTCCAAAAATCATTGGCAATCGCTTTCCATTTTTCTTTGGTCGGTGTCGGTATGTATTCTTGCAGTAAATTTGATATTATTGCATTGCAAACGTCCCTGACAATTTCCTGGACGGTGTAATGACCGAGGCGATAACTAAAGGCAATAGTCAGTAGTGAGTCTCCTGTTGCTAAATATCTGAAACGAAATAAGAATAATTGATTCATCGGTTGTTCAGGATAAAATTTTTGAAAATGGTGAAATGATTTTTGATTTATTAAATTTACTTTTATTACTCCGACAAATTTTCCTCTAACAATAATAATAAAATTTTATTATTAGATGCAATTTTTTAAATTTTTTGCAGCTGAATGCAAGCAAAGATGGGAGTCACTGAGATCTCAATTTGGAAAAATATGTAAGGCGAATGAATCGACAACTGGTCAAGCCGCCAAGAAAAAGAAATGAAAAGAGGATGAAATGGCCTTTTTGTTGCCGCACATGAAGGATAAGGCCCGGGTATCTTCACTACAGATGGACAATGGATCAGATGAGGAGAACATTGACGGTAACGATGAAGAGCAGGCTGATGCTGAGACAAATGATGTTCCTGCAGCGCCCAGAGCAGTTGTTCAAAAGAGTATTAAAAAGAAAAGAATATTACCCAGGAAAAATCCTCCAAGCACAGAATCTGCGACTTCAACACTCATGAATTATTTTATAAGTCAAAAAGGTCTTGAAGAGACAAAAGAAAAAGACTCTGTAGATTTATTTTTTGACAGTATTAAGGCCACTGCACGCTCTTTTTCACCTGCGGATTTTCATACGCTAAAAACTAGTATTTTTAATATAGTGTCAGAAATTGAACGGAAATATTTGTTTGCCGCAAGTGCTAATAATCAGCCCTCTGGAAGTCAATACCATCATTTTGAAAACAATTCAGTATAAGACTATAATAATCCTCCTCGAAATTTTCATTCTACTTCAGGTTTCAATGGTAATTATGTCAATCAAAGCCGTCCTCCATCACATTCTTCATATACGCAATCACAAACTTCTGTACCCACACCCCTATCCTCCGCATCATCGCACTATGAAAATTTTTCTCCTGATACACCTCTATAGGTAAAACCAACTTTCCAATTATATCTTTTTTTGTTAACTTCATAATGTAGGTCGTTTTGTAATAATAACGGTGCATTAATAAATGTATTACTACCAAAACAGAAAATGTTTTTTTTAGAAGCTTCAAGCGAGTCGAAATTAAAATCAAAATATCAATAAATATAATCATGCATGTACTTCATGAGGTTATTTTCTAAAAATAATTTTGTGTTTTGACTTACCTTAAGCAACCAGCTAACTTCTCTATTGGTGAAATGACCTCACGAAATGTACTATTTTGTTTCGTTAGATTAGTTGAATTTTTATTCAAAATGTATTGAAAAGTATGTTTGGTCATACGAAAATATTGATAAAATTTAGTTTCATCATCTACAAGACCTCTATACAGAGTGAAAAATTCTCCTTCCGTTTTTCGCTTTTTCAAAATGTCGTGTACCCATATTCTGCTGCGTTTTTTGTTTTCCTCCCGGTTTTCGTCCTCTTCATCATCCAAACATATAGCAATAATAGCTAAATCAGCATTTGAGAACTTTTTAAACATTTTTATATTAAATTAACGCAAGGCCAAGGTTCTAATTTAAACTAGACTGGGTGTGGATCGCTCAATGTGAATAGTATATAAAATTCTTGATTGTGACCGAACGGTGAGCGAACCGAACGGTGAGCGAACCGAGACCTGAGCGCTTAATGCGAATCGACCCTAAGACGCCGCGCCGTCACATTCCTAAGGTTAACAAGATGAAGTCCGGTCCCTTTTAGTCAACGTTGAAGTAGTCTTTTGAGACTTTTAAAAACAAAACCATGGCCAGTCAGAATTTAACGAAGATCTGTTTAAAATGTTTTTGGTTGCTAATATTCCTTTAAACAAGCTGACCAATCCGCCAGTAAAGACTTTTCTGCAAAAATATTAAAAATTTAATGCTCTAGATCAGTGCTTCCCAACCGGTGGGTCGCGACCCCCCAATGGGGTCGCAATGGTTCTTGTGGGGGTCATTGGGAGTGAATCCGGATGGTTTTTCGAATGACAATTATTCGAACGACAGTTCGTCGAACGACATTTCTTCGAACGGACAGTTCTTCGAAAAGACAATTCTTCGAATCGACAATTTTTCGAATGTGTAATTCTTCGAATGGACCATTTTTCGAATCTTTAATTTAGTTTGGATTAAGCCCTTTTACCGTTTTAGCAAAATTTCTGCATGGTGCGTGGTGTAGAAGGTAGCGTTCTTGCCTGTCATTCCGGCGCTGCGGGGTCGATTCCCGTCGGTCGCGACAGATGTTTTGTTTATTGTTTTTTATTAATTTACTTTTTTCCTAATTTTGGGATAGTTTGGGTTAGCCTTGGGTTAGTTTTGGTTAGCACTTGGTTAGGTCTTGTCGATTGAGCCCCCGTAGCGAGCGAAGCGAGCGGAGGGCCATGCAAAGCCCTAATAATTATATGTAAATAATATGTTTAATAAACAATTTCAATAAATTACGTTAAAATTATCTTTATGTTTCTCTAATTTAATATTTTCGAAAAACGGTCCTTTCGAATATTTGTCTTTTCGAAAAACTATCCGTTCGAATAATTATCTATTCGAATAATTGTCCATTCGAAAAACTGTCCTTCGAAGAACTGTCTTTCGGAAAATTGTCATTCGAAAAACAGTCCTAGATTCCATTGGGAGTACGAGGAACATAAAATATAGGCTTAAAATAATTCAGATGCTTAAATCACATCCATTCATTATTCTTTCAATATTAGGACGTGGCGAATGCCGATGTAGGAATCAGAGTAAGAATACAATAAACGCTAGCCATTATCCAAAAACGCGATATTACCATATATTTAATACTAAATATATGGATATTACCCAATAATCGTCGGGCGAAGTCGGCACTCGGCAGAGAAACGAATTACAATGATAAAACTTGTGTGGAGAGTGCACCGATGGAGCACCAGCCATACTTGGATCGAGGTTGATAATTTAATACACTTGCACCCCAAGCAAAGGGGTTGCACTGCATTATTCACCGATTGGCCTTTGCTACTAAAACTCTTCCACAGCTTTTGCAAGAAGTGCTTGACACTTCGATTACAATTGTTAATTATACAAAATATAGTGCTTGCAAATACATGGATTCTTATCACGAAGGTCTTCTTTTCTTCACTGATGTTCGTGGACTATCAAAAGGAAATGTTGTTGGCCGTGGCTTTGAATTAGAAAACGAACTAAAACTCTTCTTAGAAATGAAAGGAAAATACGATCTTATGGCATACTTTAATAAAGAAACCTGGTCCAAAAAGTAACTTATTTATCAGATGCCTTAGATCAGCTAAACAAACTAAATTTGAAACTTCATGGTATATTATCCACTTCAGAGATAATATTCAGGCGTTCGTATTAAAGCAGCGACAGTAACGCCGGTAGAGTAAATTTTAGAAAATGTACCATGTTTGGATAGCTTTGCATTTTGCATTGTAGAAAATTTGAAATTTCCAAGAGAATACTCTAGAAAGGAGTTTTCGGGTGCGCTGAGCTCAATTTTTGCATCTAAAAAAATTCTACGGTTTTTCTGTATCGAAATATTTTGAAGAAATAAGAATTTATTTAAGAACTATTTTTCTACCACCTGTATATGATTTTGAAAATTTTATTTGTACGTTGGTAACATGTAAAGGGATTCCTTTAGCCGTTTCCTTAATCAACACGAAAAAAAAATCAAAAATATTTTCCCACAAATTTCAATTTTGACGTGAATAATTTAGGAACTAGTTTTTGGGTGCGATTTTTGCATCTGAAAAATCGTACGATTTTTCTGTACCGAAAAAATAACTTTTCAAACCTCCTGGATATGATTTTTATATTTTTATTTTTATGTTAATAACATAATATAAATCGATTCCTTTAACCGTTTCCGTAATAAAAACTGAAATAAAAAAATCGAGATTTTCATTAAATCGGTTGTAATTCGAAAACGGTAATTGTTAGAATAAACGGCAAATTGCAAAAAGAAGGGTCTCATAGGGTACTTTAATGTGCCGTATTCCGTTCGATCGTACGACGTTTCGTTTTTTTTTTTAATCGACCAAACGACCTAATTTTCATCATTTTTCGATAATACGGCAGGTATTCGATAAAATATAATTTTCGTCTCAAAATTTAGCAATTTTCGTCAGACTGTCACGAAATATGGAATTTCGTAGGTGGATGATCTTTTTCATTTTGAATACTTTAGGAAGGTTTTTTTTTGGGTACGCTGAGTTCGATTTTTTGCATCTAAAAAATGTTATGATTTTTCTGTATCGATTCTTTTTCAAGCTTAATTTTTTACCACCCTGTACAGGGTGATCCCCTATAATGTCGCCCCCCTTTAACTTTTTTATTTTAAGTGTCAAAAAAAATTCAAAGTATGGTTATGTAGGTACTGAAAAATACTTTTTTTCTGCGTATAAAAAATATTGGAGAAATGATCAGTATACAGGGAAAAATAAAAAGTTTTTTTTTCAATGGAACATCCTATATATGAATTTATTTTTCGATTCTTCGTAAAATTCTAAGCATATTTTATGTATGGTGTTATACCTCTAGACTTAGTTCTTTCACAGCTATAAACAGTTGAAAATCGGTCCTTTGGCGGCAACTTTTCACCTTGGTAGCAAGGAGATCATTAGAGTTGGAGTAAAATGAATTTCACATTCCTACCTAAACTTTCCAAGAGCTATCTGATACCGAGGTACCATATTTGGCACCCATGGTACCGCCTGCCAGTTAGTACCGTCAGATAGCTCTTGAAAAGTTAAGATAGGAATGTGAAATTTATTTTACTCCATCTCTAATGAGCTTTCTACCAAGGGGAAAAGTAGCCAAAGTACCGATTTTCAACTGTTTATAGCTGTGAAAGTACTATCTTTAGATGTATAACATCATACATAAAATATGCTTAGAATTTTACAAGGAATCGTTCATATATAGGGTGTTCCATTGAAAAAAAAATTAACTTTTTGGTATTCCTTGTATACTGATAATTTTTCCAATATTTTTCATACGCAGAAAAAAACTATTTTTCAGTAACATAACCATACTTTTATTTGTTATTGGGACACTTAAAATAAAAAGTTATAGGAGGGCGACATTATAGGGGATCACCCTGTACCTATATATCATGTTCAAAATTTTATTTATATGTTAGTAACATTATCCGTTTTCGTAATAAAAACGAAAAAAAAATTTAAAAACATTTTCGAAAAAAATAAATTTTGAGGTGAATACTCTAAGAAGGGATTTTTGGATGCGCAGAGTCTTATTTTCGCATCTAAAAAATCTTTCTGGGAGATTTCAATGCCCACAACCTCAACTGGCTCCAACACCACAACAAGACCAACAACGAAGGTAGAGAAGCTGAAGCATTTGTCATCAGCTGCGGGCTTACTCAACTTGTAGACGAACCAACGAATCTCAGAGAGGGGTGAATTCGCCGCCCTCCTGGATCTTTTTCTAACCACCAATCTTGACCAGTACACAATTACAGTTGGTCCGCCATCAGGTACTTCCGACCACAAACTTATTACAACGGTTTGTGAATTGGCATTTCTACAGAAGGGTCCACCTTTGCCGATTGCCTCGCAAAATCTGGCATTACAATTCTGCAAACTGGGACGATCTAAGGGAGTTCTACCTATATTTTCCTTGGCTCGATGTCTGCTTTGGCACTGATGACTCGTCAGTCTACTGCGAGGAGACTACGCACGTAATCTCCTCGGTAATGGAAGCATACATCCCAAATTCCATCAAGTTACCGTCAAAGGGAAAGGCCTGGTTCGACAGAAGATGCGAAAGAGTTGTAGGTAGGAAACAGCAAGCCTACAGGTACTGCCCAGACCGCTGAAAATTGCAATTAGATTGTCGAAGCGAGAAACGAATGCAAATGTGTAATCGACGAAGCTAAGGACAAACACAATCAAACGATCAGGAATAAACTTTTGCAATGCCGCCCCAGTGGCTCAAGGAATTTCTGGCCGGTAGCAAAGGCAGTAAGTAATAACTTTACAAAAACGTCTCTCTCGCTTTTGATAGACGAACGTGGGATCACGGCGACTACAGTCAAGGAAAAAGCAAACATGCTCGCCAAAATGTTCACATCGCACTCTACCTTGGACGTCCCCGAAGGCAAGGCTCTCCCCACCATAACGAACATCAACACTACCATGGCAGAAGTAAAGTTTCATCATCGTGATATTCGTGGAATCCTCAAAGAACCAGATACGCAAAAGGCATCAGGACCGGACTAAATACCTGCCATCGTGTTGAAGAACAGCGCCAACGAACTAACACCCGTTTTTTTCCAGACTTTTTTCTCTGTCTTACTGAAAAGAGAATTACCCATCTTCTTGGAAAGTCGCTCGAGTGCGACCTATTCCAAAAAAGACAAGAAAACCACTCCCTCAAACTATCGCCCAATTGCCTTGCTTCCCATAATCTCCAAAGTCATGGAACGTGTAGTCAATCAGCAACTACTCAAGTACCTCGAGAACAACAAAATAATCAGCGATAATCAATACGGCTTTTGCAAAGAGAGATCGAGAGGAGATATATTGGCCTATGTCACTCATATATAAAGTAGGGCAATTGGGAACTACGGAGAGTCTGGAGCGATTGCGTTGGATATTTCGAAGGCATTCGACAGAGTTTGGCATAACGCATTGCTCAACAAACTGCCGTTCTTCGGGCTGCCGGCGTGTCTCTGTAGCTGCTGACTTGCCAGTTTCCTTAAGAGCTGATCTCTGTTCGGGCAGCAGCCGAGACGAATAATCCTGTTTAAAGTTTTGTAGATGACAGTACCCTTGTCTCCAAATTTACCTCAGAAAGGCCTTTACCAGCGACTGGGACATATCACCGCAGACAGGAGCAGATTACAGCAATTAATCAAGACCTGGATAAAGTTCAAACTTGGGGCGACAGAAATTTGGTCCAGTTCAATGCAGCAAAGACTCAAGCAGCCATGTTTACCAAGTGTACGTCGAGCCCTGACATAATTATGGCAGGATCGACGATCCCTTCATCCTCGTCAATTGGACTACTGGGTGTCTCGGTCAACAGCAATATGTCCTGGCATGACCACATTGCTAACATCGCAAAATCAGCCTCCCAGAAGCTTGGTGGGTTATTTCGCAACAAAAAACTGTATACATCGCAGCAGTTGCTCTTGCTCTACAAAGCACAAATTAATGAGACCGTGCTTGGAATATTGCTCACACATTTGGGGTGCCGCACCAAAGTACACCCTAAAGCTGCTGGATTCCATTGAGAAGAGAGCTGTGCGTCTCATTGGCGACCCGGAGTTGATCCGGAATCTGGATAGTCTGGAACACCAACAACATGTGGCGGAGATTTCCCTGTTTTACAGATACTTTCATGGCAGATACTGCCAGGATTTGGCCCGCCTAATCCCGCCCCTGGCAGCACCTGTCAGATAGTCACGACAGACGGCAAGAGCGCACCAGTTCGTCGTACAACTGAAAACACCTAGAACATCGCTTTACAGGAACTCCCTTGTCTGGCGCACTGCGTCACTGTGGAACTCACTCCCATGACATGTGATTCTCCCTAATTACAACCTACAACTATTCAAGAACCGTGTCAATCAACTTCTTCGCAGACACACTGCTCGTCGAGCGCCATAGGATCTCCCTTTAGTGTGTGTGCCATTGCCCTAAAAAACAAAAGCGATTCTGTGAATCTTCTTGACCTTCATCAGACTTGACCTGGACAGTGTTTTTGCAAACATTGGTTTTCAGCCAAAAACGTCGAAAATAACATTTCAAATTACCTTGATTAGGCTTTTGCATTTTCAATCTGATGATATCTAAATTAACAAATTTTAGCACAAAAAGCTGAATGTCTATCTGAATTCCTATATTCGTTGTACGCGTTAATGCTTGTATTAAAATATGTGATGAACCATAATATTAAATAACTATAAGTGAAGGTAATGTCTGGGTTAGACTGGTGTTACTGGCTTCACCGACTGGATCCCCGCTGGGAACCTAGTGATCAGATTCTGATGGTACGGGTGCAATGGTCAGATAATATGGTCTAACAAAATCGGGTTGCAAAAATACCGTTATTCTCTGAAAACAGCAACTTTCGGTATTTGAGTTAAAATATATTTAAGGCGATGACTTACCAAGACTATTGCTGGTAGTTTCTGCTCCAGCCATGAACAGGTCTAAACACAATGCTACTAACTGATCATCTAAAATAGAAAATTATTGGAGGCATTTTATTAAACCAATGTATTATTTTGTTAGTTTACCAGTAAACGACTCGTCAACTTTAATTGCCATTGAATGTAAAAATGCATCTATCAAGTCACGTGGTTGTGATGGAATTGTCCGCCTGTGCTCGTCTATTGTTTCCTAAAGAAATATGAAGTTTGCTGGTTGTTTATTTAGAGAAAATAATTTACCCATTATATATTTTCTAAATAAATAGCAGCTGCGAGGCATTTATTTGAAACTGAGCAGCCGATAAAATTTAAAATTTCTTGCTTAAACAAACATTAACAACAAGTCGGGAAAAATAATCAACATCAATATTTTGAATATTAAGCCGTTGATTCTTTGCCACACAGCTGTATTGTATATTATTTTAATCTAGTGGCATAACATCTTATTTGTACTGTGAAATAGCTATTTACGTAACCAGTTGGGAAAAGCACTATTTTATGTAACGAGTGTCTGACGTCTCTGGAATGAGTGCTCCGCTAAATTACGAAAAATTGGTTTTTCCCAACGTATTACATACAAGATTTTTGCTAATGCTAGCCTATATAGCTTTACCTAAAGTTCAAATCATGGTGCAAAACAACAAATGTATGTACATTAAATAATAGTATATTCTGTTGGAAAAGCAAAACATTCCTGGACGACTGTGGTTGTTGCTGGACGAGGCGCAGCCGAGGCCAGCAACACAGTAGTCTCGGAAACCCTACGATCCTCCTTTCGGCAGACACAATTGTTGGTCCCTCATCGTCAGCCATCCTGGAGCCAGAATCAGTGGAAAATGAAGTAGATAATGAAATTACAGTCACGCCAAACGAAAATATTAGAAAAGAAGCAAAGCCCCATCAAAAGTGACTCTTAAAAAATATATTTGTGCGTGAAGTCCAGGCCCCGCCCGATGGAAGTGAAACTTCTTCTTTAAGTGCTATAGATACAGTTAAGTTATTAGAATTATTAGTATGCCGTTTCGCCTCCTGCGATCAAGCAATCAAGCGTGTGCCTATTCCCCCTCCTCTCGTTGTTGACGTACTCTTTACTTTTTAACGCTCGAAAATTGTCTCCAAGAAGGCAAAGAAGTTTCACTTCAACATGAAAGTTAAAAGGGGACATATTAGAACAAATAAGAAATGACAGAAAAGGCTTTTACCAAAAAATTATAGAAATAGAAGAAAAGAAACTGGTAGAGAAAATTAAAAAGAATAAACTTTTGGAAGAACGCGATTTGTTGAAAGAATATATTGCAAACAATTAATTTTGGCTTTGTCGGAAGTTGTCAAAGATTAATTACGTTTTTTTAGTTCTACTGTATTTAGCATAAAATATTTAGTGAAAACATTTTATTGGTAAGGTACAATATACATTTAGTTTGAATCTTATGTATTTACACATATATTTTTCTAAATATATTTTCTATAATTATTACGTTGAACAAAAGTATTTTCATTATAATATATTTGTACCCAAAATACATATTAAAAATCTTTTTCTAAGCATTAATAGAAAAAGATATAAGTTCTATTCTAAGTGGCAGAGCATTCATAATTTTAGTTCTTTTTCTTAGACCATCCCTATCATCTTCAACTTCTTGGTCCATATTTTTACCACCAAGAATAGTGGATGGCTCATTTCTGTTTTCCAGTTTGAGTCTATCTTGTTCAAATTCTATATTATGACCCAGTGATATATGGTGTAAAACAACACAAGCTCTAATAAAATTATCAATAGTTTCTATACTTCTTAATTTACTACTTAAATCACATCTATCTTTAAAGCAGCGGGCGTCAACAAGTGTTTAGTACATGGATATGCGCTATCTCCAATGAGAAACAAAATCACCACATTAAAATCTCGCTTAATGGTGATGATCGATGTACTCGGCTATCATGGACCGATCTTTGATAACGTATGAATATAACGAATTCTCTTTTGATGGTCACGCACAACCTGAGCTTAAAACATTCATTAAAATTTTTAAATAAGTAACATCATCATAAAATGTAACAAAAGTTAAAATCGTAGTTCCCAATATAAATAATAAAATATAACCTGAATAGAGTAAAAATGTTTCCTGTTTAATACGAATCTGGATCGTCTTCAGGGTTGTCAAATTTAACGTGTGTGCCGTCAATTATATCTATCACTTGGCAATATTTTTCAGCAAAGTACCTTTCAATTTGCGTTTACTCCTCAGGAGTTGGGAACTTTATGTAATCTGTAGATAAGCTGCCTAAAAAGAATGTCATTCTTCGTACGATTTTATGAAGGGAACTTTTTGTTATTCCGAATCGATCTGCCATCACTCTAAAACTAGCAGCCTCATTGTTGGCAAACCACAAAAATGTAGTAATACACTTTAGTGGAAGTATTTTCTCAGAATATCCCATCTCATGATGATAATATTCATAGGCTTCAAATCAATCAGATCATGGTTGGGTTTCTTCCCTGCTTAAACGGAAATGACACACATATTCTTCGTCATTAAGCAAAGGAACACTATCCTCGAAGTAATTGTGTATTTTCGGTACTTCATGATTGGCAAGCAACTCTTCTAAATCCGCATCACTGAAACGTAAATGATGTATCATAATCTTGAAAAACAGTTTTGCAAATAATCTAAACAAAATATTATTTAATTTCATTATGTCACATTTATTAAAACCACTAAAAAGTTAAATTAAAATATATGAATTTTGCTTACCTAATTTTAACGGATGAACGATCGTTTCTATATTTTAAAAATCGTTAACCACTGTAAAAAAAATTGAGTCCGTTTGCAGCATTATATCCTCCTGCTTTGATTCTGGACACTATTGAACGTGTTCGGAATTAATTTCGAACATAATATCCTCGTTCTGCGAACGCCGAATTTTCACCTCCAAATGAGGATTGTCCCGCCAACGACAAAACTTAAAGGTGCATGCTCTTCAATCCCGAACTAGTTCAGGCTGTCTCCCGCGAAAAAAATTAGTGAAATGTTTGAGGCGTGATCGTGTTTTTTTATTTACTTAATTGAAGAGCTAAAAGATCGGAACTGTGTAAACTAATTTCCGCTAAAATTTAAATGATTTTGATTAGGTATATCCTAGTTTCGACAAGTACAACTACATGAAATTCATTCTACTTAATAAACTACTTATAAAATAAATTGATTTCCATTATGGTTTAAACGACTGTCTATCGTATGCTCAGATTTCCTTTAGATTTATTCTCGATATTGTCCAACCCGCGACAATTAGAACAAATCATGAACTATTCACGACTACTTACTTGTAAAAATGTCCACATTCTAGTCAGTACGTCCATAATTTGATTATAACCACTTGCCGAAGGTGCAATATATCTTAAAAACGGCATTTGGTTGATTAAACCTCCCGATATATCTACGATTCTGAAGGAATCGTGAATTATTTGCAGCAGCTTGGTTAATCGTTCATCGTCGACTTCAAATCTTTGTCCTGAAATTTTTTTATGAAATGTATTTATTTAAGCGATAAAAATTTATACAAAATTCAATTTTTCTTACTTCTGTAAATAGAAATGCATTCATATCGCACAGAGCTTCACCAAAGAATATATAAGAATGATGGTATTCACATTGAAACAATAAAAAAACTCATTTAGAAATTATTGATGCTTTGCTGCACATAGTTAATTTGATTCTGGAAAAGGGAATAGTACCAAGTTACTTTAAAATTTCAATAATTTTGGTTAGTTGGGTGAGTAAGGGTCCGGAAACCTCAATTAACAGTTACAGGCCTAATAAGCCTTATAAGTAATTTTACTAAATTATTTGAGAAATGCTTGAAGAGAAAATTACAATTTCTTTCGGAGAAAATAATCTTTTTTCGCCCGATCAATTTGGTTTTGTTGGGGGATGTAGTACTTCGCACGCTATGCATTGCTTATGATAATTTGAATGTTGATGAGAAATGTCCAGCAGTATTTTTAGACATTGCAAGAGCGTTGGGGGAATAACAAATCAGTAATGGTAATTTGAAGTGAAGACTTTTTTTCCTCGAAGAGTATAACTAATCCGCAGAAATCGGGAAAGCTCTGGAGTCTTAATGTGCAAAATTCAAATTTGTTATTTTTCAACAACTAATCCAAATTTATTTAAACTCATGAGTTACAGATAATTTATAGTATTATATAGCAGTTCAATGATGGAAATGTTGGCATACTAAACCAATGAAATAAAAGTAAAAATTTAAGTATACAATTTATACATTTTAATTATTTTAGTCAACCTTAGTTTTAGTTCTAATTTATTCTAGTAAATTTGTAATCCCTAACTCTATTAATTCCTTTATATGAGTGTTATATTTATGGCGTGTGTACTGAATGAGGTGGATGACATAAATAATGACTTGAGCGCAAAATGCCCTTATTTTTGTAGAAATATTCCTCCCTGAAAATTCCCGTTTTTGGGCTAGAGTTCAAATTCCACAATTGATCGCATATCGCACAATCCAGATATTTCTAATGATGCATGGCAATATCAGACCACGACTAATGTTTTACCCTAGTTTAAAAAAATTGAGATTTTATTGCGTAATAAAATGCTTTAATATTACGGAACAACTTCGAACAAAAATCGTTTTTTTGCGAGTCCATTAAATACCGTTTCTTATATTATTTATAATTTTAATTTACAATTTTTACTTTTTATAGATTGGAAGCATATACATCTGCATATGCATCTGCTGCGTCGTTACCTATTGGTTGTCATGGTGACATTCAACTGTAATTGATACTACATATATTTTTGATTTGTGCGAAACTAGGATCAATTTTGAATAGTTAGTTGTGTTAATACCCTTTCCAGTTTAGGTCGGAAATTATAGTTACTTTACAGCCTAAAATGGTACATTCTCAAAAGAAACGTGTTTGCTGGACAATTGGCAAAAAATTAAATTTTTCATTATTTCAGGTAAAATGACTAGATTAATTGCAATATAAACATAAGGCATATCTGGAACCTTACCAGCTGACATTGCCCATAATGCATTCAATACAGAAACGTCAAAGGCATTGTGCATGAATACAGGTTCGTTGCATTTTTTCTTTAACTTTTCTACCAGGGCTTTACATTCCTCATGAATTTTCTCTTCCATCTCTTTGCGGCCGAAACCGAAATTCCTGAGGTGCTGAAGTGAAAATTTTCTTTGTTTTTTCCATAACTGCCCGTCGCTAAAGACGATCCCTAAAATGTCAAAAAGTGTGTTAAACTATTTTGCGTAGGGTAGAGTGAGGCAGGTTCGGACATCGGGCATATCCGGACAATTAAAATTTGCCAGCTTAGAGTGTCATAACGGCGGTCATTTTTACAATAATCATCTCTCAGAGTAGTAAAGTCGAAATTATACCCATTTGTAATGACGTAATTTTTTTTATTTTTGTTTAGGATATTCTAAATGACGCGGCGGTGACAACAAACTTTTGAAAAAAAATTATCTGATGATTATTCATTTTTATATACTTGGTTATGTGAAGTATTCGTCACTGTCAATCAAAAACATTGATTTCAATATATTGACTTTTTTTCAACTGAAAAAGGAACAGTTCCAAACGGAATCGCACTTCAAATTGAGAATGTGATACAGCGAGCCGCAGCCCAACAACGATCGCAAATATAAAGAAGAATGGGATAAAATCAGACTAGGATTACGCTTCCAGTATGTCTTCCAAGCAAAAGACCAAAAAACCCAAAATTACAAAATATTTGAAAAATATAATTCGGAACACAATTTATTCTATGTACGCCAAAAAAGAATACGTAACATATTGGCAACAATAAGACAAAAGTTCAGGAAAAAAATTTAATATTTTGGGTTTTCTATCGACTCTATTAAGAAGTTGGATCAAACGTATTGGCTTCAAAAGGAAAAAATCAAATAATAGAAAATATTTGATGGACTTGCCAGATATTGTTTATAAAGGAATCAATCTTTAAGGGAGTATATCAAAAATAGAAATTTAGGATCGATTCCAGTTTTCATTGACGAGACGTGAATCTTTAGCAAGAGATCATTTCGTAGTAGCTGGCAAGATAACACCAAGCACACGGATTCCAGAAAAAAACCAGTGAAGGTAAAAATATGTTGTAATATTTTTAAATTTTTTTAAAATAAAAAACTGGTGCCTTGTAAATCTTCATAATTCAGTCTCTTTCATATTTTTATCAGCTTATAAAGGTACAAAAAAAATTAAAAGTAGGTTTAATCGGACATTTTGGAAACTACAGTCCTTTAAAGTCCCTTCGCGGATCTCTGAAAAAATCGCAGGGAAGAAATATAAGCAATATATAGCCTAGGAATGCAAAATATTAATTTGCCGTATTTCAAGATTATTAGAGATTATGAAGCTCATATTGTTCCGCCGCGCCGTGAATTTCTGGGAGACCTTATAAAGCGCCGTAAGTACCTCCCAAACAATCAGAATGATTTTTTATTTCATAAGTAGATATGAGGGAATTTGACTCTATGTACTATGTGCATGGAACATTACTTATTAATTATATCAAATTTATGTTCTGATTTCGAATATTTTTGGTGTTTAAGAAAAATTGAAGTATCTTATTTAGGGTCATCGTTATATTGTGGTCCACGGCGGAACCAAAGATGGCTTCATCAAGCCTGCGAATTTAATATTCAAAAGTGGATTAAAGACGCAGGGATATCATATGAACAGGAAAAACTTTGAAACCCGGTTTAAAACTCAGCTGGATAATGCAAGTTACCATTCTGGTTTATTAGAATAAATCCTGACAAAATCTTGGACAAAGCAGCGACTGGTCGAATGGTTGAAGAAAAATAATATTGATTTCCCAGAAAAGGCCATGAAAAATCACATATGGAGCATTGCACGCAGAAACTGCCCTAGTGAAAAAATACTTCCTTGATGAATATGTGAAACCTTTAGGATATACAATTTTGCGACTGCCACCATACCACTTTTTTTATGTGTGCGCCACAGGCCACGAAAGGCCTATAAAATACCCATGAGGATACCGTGACCTGTTATATGGCTTAAACCGTCAACATTGTCCAAGTATCGAAACATGCACACTTGGTGCACGTCACGACACTTTTAGACAACGCAGTAGTACTTCCGCGATCGTTATTGCAGAACTACAATAACTACTACTTTTTGCCAGTTTAATGCAATTGAAATTGTATGGTCGGAATGTAAACGAAAATAAGATCAATATATTTCCAAAAGGGGTCACCTTCAGAGGTTCTGGCTACATGGGAAAGTGTAATACTCGAAATTTCTATAGATCATTGGCAAAAATATGTTATTCATACCGACAAAATAATACAAGAGGCTTGGGAGGCAATACGAGTGTGTGATACCTCTGACATTCCGCCACTTGTAATTACGACTGAAGACGACGACGACGAAGACATCTCTGACTTTAGTTCTGACTCTGACAATACTGCCGAGGCTGATTAAGCTTTTTTATTGTTGCAAATTTTATTTTATGATCGTTTTTTAAGTATTCAATCATATCGTTACAATTACATTAACGTGGCAATGCAATATGGTGTGATTTTTTTTGTTTGTATGTTTCATTTTTTGGACTTGTATTTTCATCTTGATCATCCAGGCAGTATTTTTTTTCATGAACAAGTAAATTAAATTGTCAGTATTTTAATTTATCCCTGTAAGTTAAAATAATTTTATACCATTCTTTAATTAATTAATTCTTCCATCAGATCTTACTGCTCTATAAGGCCCAGATAAGACCACCTCTGGAATACTGTTCCCATGTGTGGAGCTCGACACCCAAACACTTGCTCAAGATATTAGATTTCATATAGAGGAGAACAGTCCGTCTTGTGGATAACCCAGAGTTGACTAAAGACCTTGATAGCCTCGAACATCGATACTACTACGGAAGGTGTTCGAACGAGCTGGCACTTATGATTCCGTCCAGAGTTGTGCCAAACAGAAACACCCGTGAGACACAAGCTGCTCATCAACATACGATTCAGTTGTGAATACCTAGGACGTCGCTGTTGCGGGACTTCATTGTCTGGAGGACTGCCTCGCTCTGGAATGAACTTCCGAGTAAGGTCTTTCCCGAAAATTACAACCTACCGCTTCTGCAAGTCCAACGTCCACCGTCTTCTCCGCACACGCGCCGCTCGTTAAGTGGTATAGGATTTTCCTTTTGTGTGTGTACCGAACATGAAGAAACTTTCGCAACACCACATAAGTAATAATGTCGAACGATGTACGTAAGCAGTGGATAAAAAAAAACTGTCATTCTTATCTCTTAGTCACCTCAATGTTTTCACTCCCTAATGTTAACAAATATCACAAACAATATAGCTTGCGTAGCTCTATTGTTTGTGCAAATATTTACTCTTCACTTTTGTGTTCGCAATTAAACGAAAAACTCAAAAATAATTTTATAAATCGCAATAACACGGCAAACTGTAACGGAAATACGAGGCCTTTTAACTCTACAGCGGCCAATTTTGAAGGTTCGGTGATTCGGAGTCACGTGTTCAAGCTAATGTAACCTCTTTATACAATAATGGACATTTTTAAAACGTAAATTACGTGTTTTACGATTCTTAATTTTAATTTCATCTCATTTCAATTGTGTTGATTTCATTTATAGAAAAAATCGTATGGATATTTTTAATAAGAATCGTATTCGAAGGGCCTAGAATTCGTGTTCAAGATTTATCTTCGAATTAAAAAAAAGTTGACCATATCTTTCAGACCTTTAAATTCGTTTAAAACTGAGAATGTACATCTCTTGATTAGTTTCTTTTTTCAAAAATTACCTATTGAAAATGTTTGATTAAAAATAAATTATAATACTGTAATTTTCCAAAAATATTATACTGTTGAAAATCTTTTTTTTTTGTTAATATTACACAGTGTAAATCTCAGTACAAAAATTTTTGCTATTGGGCATATATGTGTACGTACCAGCCAGTTAGCAGCAGTTAGTTCAGTTCTTGTGTATAATACACTAACTTTTAAACAAGGTAGGTACTGTAACTATTAAACAAGATTCAGGTTAACTCTGGTATCAATTTAATATCAGAAATAAAAATAAACAGAACGCTAAGCTCTAAAATCCACTTAAGAACCGGTTCAGTTTAGGCCCACTGTTTTGCTTGACCCCCGAATACTGACCTAACGCAAGGTTAAAAGCATTAAACCATGCCGTTCAACTTGGAGACAACTTTTCTTCAGAAAAGGATTTAACAAATCGATAGTTCTTATGGCGTTTAAGTGTTAACGTGAATAAGCTCTACTTACCCAAAAATGTCTTATAAAGTATGAGGAGTTAGCTTATGAGGTTTATTATTCAACGTAAAATGTACTTTAAAGTTTGTTTTTCACCTAAAGGTAAGGACAATTTGACTCGGAGGTCGGAGGTATTGATCTCCAGTATAGTTTAATTTTTGCAATCGTGTGTGGTATTGAACTATTGAACAGAAAGGAAAAGGTGGCTATTTAGGTATTCTCTACATTTCCAAATAAGTCAGAAAATATTGGTCCTATATATTTGTCCTTTAAATTCAATCCAAACATTTACTTTTCCCTGTGTTGCATAATTAAATTAAAACTCGTTAATATGATCTCGCGAAATAGATGTTGAGAAAGCCACGTGCCATCCGAAACGTCTGAAATTAATTCCACTAAGATTAACTAGAATATTCCGTTCTTTTTCTATGCAACTAAACTAGTTTATTTGTTGTTTCAAATTATTATTGCCACTCTTATTTTGTATGAACTTTCCAACGAGGTATCACAAAGTACTTATTATATATACATATTCTTATTTACAAAAGTTGAGGTGGGGTGACTGAAGGTTAATGGCTGTGGCTATGGCAGATGTCAATGAGGTCATATAAATAGTGGCCCTCTCGCACCTGTAGCAGTTGCTCGGTTTTCGAGATATTTAGAGTAGATCAGATTGGCTCGCCTCCTTGAGAGTTGAGAACACAAAATAATATCGTAATCAAATAATGAAATTTCATAGCCTGGTGTTATTATTATGGTTTTTATTATTACCTAGTCTTTTCCCAAATGTTCTCAATCTAAAAAAGAATCCGTCTGGTCTTCCGTCAAACTCTTCTCTGGACAAAACTTCTTTTATCGCGTCCGGCCCAGTAACGGTGACTATAAAATTTCTCCCTAAAAACAATAAAAAAAAATCCACTAGTTTATTACCAATTTAGAATCGAAATAAACCCGCTAATTCAATAACGTAGTTTACATCTGAACATTTTGTACCATTATAATTTACATCAGGGTGATCGAAATTAAATTATGCATGAGAATTTTCGGCTTTTGATTTTTCTTAAAACAAAAGCTGGTTGCTGTAGGATTTTTACGGATACTTAAATAGTAAAGATCTAAACTACGGCCGAATAATTGACATCCTATAATTGGTGCGACATTGTCAAAAAACGTCCACTAAGAAGGTGCTTGCATCTTCCATTTCATTAACACAGCGTATAGTCACGCTTCGGAATTCCAGCCTTATAAGTCTCCTGAGCCAGATGGAATCTACCCAGTTCTCTTGCAGAGAGGGCAGGAATGCGCAGGATATATTAACATCTGACGAGCGTCAATATGCGTACCAACCAGGAAAGTCTACAGATTTGGCCCTGGACGATCTAAATAGACTCCTGATGTCCTGATGAAGGCAATAGACGATAAGGGAGTGGCACTAACCACCTTTTTGGACATAGAAGGTGCTTTCAACAACGTTCCAGCCAAATCGCTGGTTAATGCACTCAAACACAAAGAAATCCCCCCAACCATCTGCAACTGGATCCAAACAAACCTAAGGTATATGACAATAACTGCCACCATAGGCGCGGATACGGTTACGGCGCGGGTGGGGAGGGGCTGCCCCCCAAGGAGGGGCCCTATCATCACTACTGTGGGCGATTCTGGTAGATAGTCTACTAGACAAGATGGAAGGAAAATTAACGATACTTCTACCTATGCTACGCAGAGGACTTAGTCATAGTAGCCAGGGGAAGGAACATGGGCTATATTGCAACAAGAGCACAAAAGGCCTTGAACATAGTAAGCAAATGGTGTGAAGAGAAGGTCTGTCGGTTAATCCGCTGAAGACCACAATAGTCCCATTCACAAAGAAACGAGCATTAAAGAATCTGAAAAATCCAATGCTCAGCGGGATAATAATTCCCATTTCCAAGGAAGTCACTTGGGGACCGCAACTTAGCAAGGTCACTCAGAAAGCTAGACAAAGCGATTTTGCGGGAGAAACTGGGGGTTGAGCCCCGAATTGAATCCCTGGTTGTACAAAATGGTGGTAAGGCCCATGCTAATATATGGCTCTATAGCCTGAGGCATAAAGGCCACGCAAACAAGTGCAATCAGGCAACTATAATGTGTACAAAGGCTGGCATGTCTGTGCCTCTCGAGGGCGATGAGAACAACCCTAACTGCAGCACTGGAAGTCCTGCTAAATCTACCTCCATTACATATCCTCATACAGGGAACGTAAGCCCATCATCGAATGGGAAAGGCTCACAAGCTGGAAACTAGAGGAGAGCGAGGAGATCAAGTACCTCTTCGAAATGCCATCAGACGAAACAACCCCCTCCTATGGGTTTGATAGACCCTTCTCAGCAGCAATTGTAGACAAGGAATAAAAGCGGACCACGGCTCTAAGACCAGTAAAGGGGTGGGAGCCGGGGCCACGGACCAAGGCCAAATATCTCCATCAACATGGGCAGTCAAGCCACAGTGTTCTATGCAGAGGTCACTGCAATTCAATACTGCGCCATTTATATAGAGAAATTGAACATTAGAAAAAGGAGGGTAGTCATATACTCCGACAGTCAGGTCGCCTTAAGAGCAATTAGTGCACACAAGGTCAGATCTAGACTAGTTTAAGACTGCATAAGTGCCCTTGAAGAAGTCGGTCGTAACAATAAGCTCACCATTGTGTGGATTCCGGGACATGAAGGCCATCAAGGCAACGAAGAAGCCGATAAACTTGCAAGTAAGGTTACGTTGGGACCTGAGCCCTAATGCGGGATAGCAGGAAGAGTCTTCAAAACAGCAATTAAAAGCTGAATGGATAAACAATCTCTAAACTAGTGGTTACAAATACCGGGGCAACTACAGGCCAAACAGTTTATAAAACACTGCTCCCCAAAATTCACGGCAGTTCTACTTAAGAGGAGTCGCAAGGCGATAAGAATATTAATGGGTCAGCTGACGGGGCACTGTAGAATGAACAGACACATGTAAAGATCTGCTGGCAGATAACAGCCGTTGCAGGTTCTGTCAGGAGGAGGAGGAAACTCCAAAACACGTGTGGTGCGAGTGTGAGGCTCTCTGCAGGCACAGGTATGCAAGCTAGGAGAGACCAAGCCAGGACCTGCAAGGTACATGGAGGAGCCGGTACTCCATTTGTGGAGTCTGATTAGAAAGACCAGACTGGATGAGGTCCTCTAGGCATGGTTCGGAGCGCTGCAACCAACGCCATCAACTCCCTTCAATTCTATTCTATTCTATAGTCACGCTCAATCTGATATTGGGTTCTTTTGGAAAATATTTCACTTAATAATTAAAATAAATATATTAGTGTATTTGTAAAAATACCCATGGATTGAAACATATACAGTTAATTCAAAATTATTACAACGTACATTTAGGTCGCCTTTTTTAATATCAATTTATTTATGTAGAAAAATACAAATAACACAAACTGAAATTGATGGAACCCACATTATTAAAACGCTTTTATTTTGGCGTTAAACTCCAAATGTTTCCAATTTGTTGTTACAAGTGAATTATTTGACGGATGTGGGATTATTGGTTCCCTTGATCCTTGGTCGTGGTTTAAATCGAAAATGTCACGTCCACGATATTAAATGCTGAAATATTTGCATTTATTTATAGTTCTACCATATTTGGGAGAATATTAGATTCCGTTTTCATTTCCCTTATACATTACCTAATTTTAAACCGATTATTGGTCCATATTTCTGTGCTAGCTCTAACCATACTAGGTGATGGAAGCCCAAAATATTATGTCTCCTCTTGTAGTAAATGAGATTTCCTATAATGGGTATAAAGACAGGACCTAAAACGTAACGAAAGTTAAATATAATATATTGTGACGACTCTTTTAAAGTATAAAAGTTCGACAGTTTAGAGAGAAATCATATTCTAAAATTGCTACAAGAGAGCACAAAAGACAAAGTATATTTAAACAAAGCATTTTTGCTCAAATATTTTTAATATAAAGGTATAAACTTTTTCAAAATAATTTTATACTTTTCTTATTGAATAATAAGTAGGTGAGGACAACCATGCTGGACAAACGTTTTGCACTGCCTCAGTTCAATTGCTAGCCATCTACTGGGCAGTGTTCCTCCTTCCTCTGATTCTATCTATTTGCTATCTGAATCTCCATTATAGCAGTTTTTTGGTTCATGCTTTGGTCGATTGCACCAACAACTTCTGAAACACGTATTCTACGTTAGACAATTGTATTTACTACTCTATCTCTCAGTATAATTTTCAGCATGGAACCTTTCCACTTTTCTTCGTCAGGCTTGAGTTTTCTTTAGCTTCTTTATGTAAAACTGTTGATTTATAATTTACCAACTGTTACTCGTGCCCATGTTAAGCTTATTCCTACTGGGGTGAGTTTCATGCGGGTGATTGTTTGGCACTATGAAAACATTTGGCAACCCAGGTATTTATGTCTGTATACATCCTGTTAGGAAGCATATATTACATTGCTTAATTTATTCATGTGGCATTCGCAGGAATGCTACTTGGCAAGCTTAAAATGTACAACACCTGGTATGATACCCCATTTTAAAGGATTTGATCACAATTGGCGTGTTTAGATAAAAAAACATATTTCAAACAAGACTTGAATGTATGTACACGGTGATCATTTATAATGTCCCCCCCTATTAACTTTTTTGTTTTTCGCATTAGACAAAAATGTTAAATACAAAAGTTGTGCAGAATAATGTAAGCTATTTGCAGAATTCATTTATATATATACAAGGTGTTGCAGAAATGAGTGACAGGTTAAAGTTATATCTTTTTAAATGAAATACCCTGTATATTATTAGTTTTTTAAAATCTCCTAAAAATCCTGAATATTTTTTCTATAACATGTCCTATACCTAAATGTAATAGTTTTCGACATATTCGCATTTTAACTAAGCAGTTATATTCAAAAATAAATATTCTAGATTCCAGTTCTTAGGTGGCCGTGAATTAGGCAACTACAATAAGAGACCACTACTTAAAATGCGAATATGTCGAAAACTATGACATTTAGGTATAGGACATGTTATAGAAAAAATATTCAGAATTCTTAGGAGATTCCAAAAAATTAACAATATACAGGGCGTTTCATTTAAAAAAATATAACTTTCACTTGCCACTCATTTCTGCAACACCTTGTATATATATAAGTGTATTCTGCAAATAGCTTACATTATTCTGCACAACTTTTGTATTTAACATTTTTGTCTAATGCGAAAAACAAAAAAGTTAAGAGGGGGGACATTATAAATGATCACCGTGTACCATTACAATTTCGCCTTCTGAACGGTGCGACACATGAACTCGATTTAGATTGGGATTTCCCTAAGGCAATATATAGGCTAACAAAGTAATAAACTATTCTTCTATTGAGAACTTGCATTAGTTTGTGCGATTTTTTGGCCAGATGTTTAAATAACTACAATTTCTTTATCTACACCTTATACCTTCTAAAAATTATTTATTTGTTCATATTTGTTACAGTTTATCAGTATTATTGAGTTTGTCGTTTGTCATAGCCGCAGTTAGTATTGTACGCCCAAACAAAGTGAAAACGAAAGTGACGATTATGTCGAAAATACGATGTACTTGGTGGATTAAGCCTTATATTATTTAGAACTTGTTTTGGACGACGATCATGTTTTTGCAAGCCTTGTTCAAAAGTTGTTTCCTGCTCAAATAAATTCCAGTTAGAGTGACACATTGCTAAGGTTAACAAGATGAAGTCTGGTCCCGTTCAGTCAACGTTGAAGCAGTTTTTGAGATTTTGAAAACGAAAACCATGGCGAGTCAGATTTTAACGAAGATCAGTGTAAAATGTTTTTGGCTGCTAATACTTCTTTAAACAAGCTGACCAATCCGTAGATTTTCTGTAAAAATATTCAAAATTTGGTGCGCCTGATGAATCAACACTAAGAAAATTGGAGGGGTGTTTGGTACCGTATTAGATGAAATAAACAACGAAATTGGAGGTAACTATATACATATTGTCGACGAAACAACTGATTCGTGGGGCCCTTACATAGTTAATTTAATGATAGGAAAACTCACGGAAGAAGAACCTGGAAAAGCTTACCTCATAGCTGTAAAATAACTGAATTATAATTATTCAACACATTTCGTTTTCGCCGAATTCAGTTCCTACAGATAAAATTATTGTCCTGTTGTCCGGTGCTGCGATATGGTAAAGGCAGCACAGTATTTAAAAATATTTTATGAAAATTTAATTCATGTAACTTGCCTAGCTCACAGATTAAATAGGCTTGCGGAAATTATTAGGTCCATGACCTAATAGCGAATGTGAGAAAATATTCATAAAGGTCCCATTAACAGTGCAGTTTTAAAAGGCGAATTTTCCCGGAGTACCATTACCACCTCCCCTAGTTCAGGGGGTTTTGCCTGAGCCTGTCGTGGCCATATGGGGTACCTGGATTGGTGGGGCAATATTCGATATTTTATGAAGATAATTTCCAAAAATTGAAAGATTTCATTTCACAAATGCCTGATGATTCACAGTGCATCCAAAAGTATAAAGAAATACTTCAAAATGTTAAAGAGAAAGAACAGTTAATGTACAGGGTGTACCAAATTCGAGCCTCATCATTGGAATCTCGGAAACTAGAAAAGATACGAGGTCGGTTAAATGGAGGCAAAGTAGCCCAATTTGATGCTGATCAAAATGCCACCTTACAAGTTTAAAAATTCCGAATACTTCCGAAGATTTTTGAAAAAATCCGAATATTCGCGATTTTATTTTTATTTTTTTATGACTCTATTTGAATAGATATAGCAAAATAAATTTCACATTTTCATTGCTACTTTTTCTGGTCTTCAAGATCGTGTTATCAGATTTTCAAGCCGACGTTTCGTCTTTGAGCTGTCATCATCAACTTTGTTTTTTTAAATACGTCCCTGGATTTTTTATTACGAATTTTAAGAACTTCTAAGGTCCCAAAACCAATGATGTATCGCACTTATTCGAAAAATTCATATTGGTGACATTTTCCATAAGAACTCATGTGTTAGAGAGAGACAGAAAATATATTTTTAACCCTGAATTGTCAGGTCAAAACTGACCCAGAACATTTTTCAAACTAATTTACCAGAACTGAGAATCGTCGCTAGCGCTCCTGCTTCTTAGTATTCCTTCCAAATATATTGAATTAATAGCCTTAGTTTGTGGTGTTATAATTTTACATTAAGGCAGTATTGCGTTCTCTTTACTAAAAATAAGATTATTTCGTTTTTCTTTATGATAATCTTAATTCTGTTTTTATTTTTTGATATTTACTTTTTATTTATATTCTTCATTAAAAATAAATAAATAATGTTTCGCGCATTTTATTGCTACTCTTTTTCATCAAGTAATAAATAAGTAAATATGGAAAAAATTATAAACCCACCTCCTGCATAAAACTAGGGATGGGTCAAAAAAGACCAGACCATTCCAGTTGTGTTCCTAAAAATCACCATACCAGTTGAAGGTTAATAAGATTTAAAACAAAAACCTTTTTTTACGCATTAACGCTTTGCATAAAGAAATCTTAAAAACTAACATAAGAAGTGGTTAATAAATAATATAATTATTAAAATGTCAACCCTCAAACCATAGGCTCTAGGCCATATTTTTAGCAATTTACCAAAGTAAATAGTTGTCTGGGATTAGATTTGGAACAAATAATAAATCACATTCTCTTTTTTGTATCGCATATTCTTCGAAAAAATCATTCTAATGATTTCCGTACGATCTCACCAAAAATCTGTTTTCTGTCTCTCGCAAACCCATGAGTTCTTATGAAAAATGCCATTAATATCAATTTTTCGAATAACTGCGATACATCATTAATTCTGGGATCTTAGAAGCTCTTAAAGTCCGTGATAAAAAATCCAGGGCCGTATTTAAAAAAACAAAGTTGATGATGGCAGCTCAAAGACGAAACGTCGGTTTGAAAATCTGATAACACCATCTTGTAGACAAGAAAAAGTAACAATGAGAATGTGAAATTTATTTTGTTATATCTATTCAAATAAAGTCGTAAAAAAATAAAAATGAAATCGCGAATATTCGGTTTTTTCCAAAAATCTTCGGAAGCGTTCGGAATTTTTAAACTTGCAAGGTGGCATTTTCATCAGCATCAAATTGGGCAAATTTGGCTCCATTTAACCGACCTCGTATCTCTTCTAGTTCCCTAGATCCGAATGATGAGGCTCGAATTTGGAACACCCTGTACATTAAGTGTAACTATAACGATATATTTTTAGCAGACATTATTTTGCAAATAGAAGAATCGTGGACAAGTCTACTAGAGTCGATGAATATAGTACATAATCTGTACAAAATTGCAAACAAATGCGAGGTGAGATAGGAAAAACAATAGTGGTAAAATTAGAAAGTTTAATAGCTCAAAACATAGGTTTTAAGGCCTGTCGTAAATATAATGTCTGGAAAAACTGTAAATAATTTTGCTAATTTAGTTTCAAAATTGAAATTTTGCCCCATAACTTCCGTAGGTGTAGAGAGATCGTTTTCTTTGTACAAACATGTCCTTACTGATAGACGCCACATTTTTTTAGTTCAAAACCTTGAAGCACACGTAATCACTAGTGCGTTTTATAATTTTTAAAATTAATATTAATATAAGTTTGATATAAATTAGTATAGGAAAATTGTATTTGTGATTTAATAAAGTAAATACAACTTTAATTTATTTGTATTCAATACTCAATCCTCGAATTTAGTGAAATTTTAATTTAGAAAATCAAAATTTTGTTATTTCATTACTTGTATATTGTTAATTTGTTTAATTTATCCTGCATAAGTTTAAAAAACGTGTGCATATACAGGGATGGCCAAAGGTCTGGAATAAAATTCATATTTTCTGAGCAAGCAATGTTTTAAAAAAACGCTGAAACACGGTAACTGATTTTGAATTTTTCACATTTTTTTGGTTAAATAAAAAAACAATTTCCCAACTTTTTTTTCACATAGAAACCTATGCCTTGCGGGGCTCGTTGAAAAGTACATGAAAACTGAAATCCAGCCATACTAAATAAACAAGTTTTGTGTTTGCAATAACCAGGTTTTTTTTATTTATAAATTAAAACGTTTTTATAAAATTAAACTATTAAATTCTATTCACAGGTGATTTAATGCCGCAAATGCTAAAAATGTCCTCCATTTACTGTCTGACATTCTCCCAGGCGATAGTAAAAGCCATCCACAGACAGCATTACGAATGACTTCAGGTGGTATATTACGTATCTCCCGTATTGTCCGGTCTATCCTGATAAACTCTATATTTCAAATATTCCCAAAGAAAGTAATCTAGGGGCGTTAAATCGGGGGATCTTGGTGGCCATTCAATTGTACCGCGTCTCCCAATCCAACCATTTGGAAACATTTGATCCAAGTACCTGCGAACATGAATACCAAAATGTGGAGGAGCGCCATCTTGTTGAAACCAAATTCTTTATCATGTATATCTGGATCTAGTCTACTAGGAAAATCTGAGCTAGCGCAGGTATCAGTTCGAATGTTAGGAAGTCTAGGTAGTGTTCGGCCGTAAGGTTTTCTTCAAAAGAAAAATGGACCCAAAATTCTATTGTTGATTATACCTGCCCATACAATAACTTTTTGAGGACGCTGCGTATGCGCTTCTGATATCCAGTGTGGATTTACCTGAGACCAAAAGCGATAATTGTGCCTATTAGCAACTCCATTTAAATAGAACGTAGCCTCATCTGAAAAAATTATATCCAGTGGAAAGTCATTGTTGTCGTCACGCCGTCTCATCATTTCCTCACAAAATTCCAAACGCCTATCATAATCGTCTTTCAATAGCTCTTGAACAAGGCATACCTTATACTGATGATATATTTTTTTTTCTAAAAACCTACGAATTGTAGTTCGAGGAATATCCTAACTACGAGCCAATAAAACGGTTGAAGTATGAGGATTTTCAAAAATTTCTAATGCTACGTCCAATTTTTTATTGTCATCCAAAGCAACTGTCCGGCCAGATTTGGGCAAATCACGTACTGTACCGTGTTCCTCAAGTTTGTGACATATTTTACTAACTGTCCTTTGTGAGATTTGGTTTTCGGAATATAAATAAATCACACACTTCACGTTAACTTCTTATTTTGTCTCCAGACCCAAGTAGTATCAAAATTTCAATACACTGCCTTTCCGACAATACCAAATTTTGGTTTTTCACACGATACTAACATTCATACTTCCGATTTACAACTAAAGTAAACAATAGTCTGAACAATAATAATGGTTCAAATTCTTTATCTGTTATTAATTTTTCCCAATAGTCCCTCACTACAGTAGTTATTTTATAAGGCCATAAAATCCTGGTTATTGCAAACATAAAACTTGTTTACTTGGTATGGCTGGATTCCATTTTTCATGAGCTTTTCAACGAGCTCCCACAAGACATAGCTTTCCATTTAAAAAAAGAGCTGGGGTAACTGGGGGTTAGGGGGTTGGGAAAAAAATATTTTTGATTTAACCCAAAAATGTGAGAAATTCAATATCAGGTATTTTATTCCAGACACCTTTGACCATCCCTGTATATGCGTATATGCGTATATGCGCATATTCTAAAGGTTTTTGGTTGCACATAATCCGGTCTTTAATAATAACGCCACAACAGCAGGAGAAAAGTATAGGGAAAATGTTCATAATGATCGGAGAGTACCATCTGTACCAACTATAACTAATACGAGGAAGTAACAGCATTTCCAGGTAAATAGGAAAAGGTCAAAACAAAGAAGCGAGAATAGGGATTTTATTATAATGCTTTATTTCAGGGAAATCCATAATATATTGTGTTATAGAGATACTATAAAAATTGATCACTTCGAAGAATCAATAGGGATACCACGATTTTAAAATTAGACCAGTTCAATAATTAAACGACGAACAAAAATAAGACATGACCTTGTTCAAATTATAAGCTTTAATCAAGATCTAAATTATTGCTATGAAATGTGAATCGATGAGCCGGTATTTATAATGCGAGAAACTGTCATATTTGGTCCGATGAAAATCCACAAGCTGTTGTGCCAATTGCTTTTCAAGAGCGCCCTTCAATATAATTTTGATGCGAAATTTTGGGGCATAAGGTCTTAGATCCGATTTTTATCTGTGAGCATAAATAGGTTAAGATATCTGGAACTTTTGGAAAATGAAATTGAACACTTTAACGATGAACTCGGTAAAATATAATGGGACCAAGACGGACCACATCCCTTTAGTACTCTGGAAGTATGAAACTTTCGTCATTATCAAGTGTGAATAGATATATGGACATGGAATCCATGGATACCTTCCATTCGGGATATTTGCAAAATACAGTCTTTAGAGAAATAAGTAATAATATTGAAGATATTCAGAGAAAAATTGTAGAAGAAGTATGGAATTGAAATGAATGTAAGAACGAAGCAATAATTATAAATGCACTGGAACGCCAGAAAAGAATTTAACAGAAATGTGACAAGGTTAATGGAGGACACGCAGAGTATTTAATTTAGGCTAGAAATTATATGTTTTATTTATTTTCTTGTTTATAGTTGATTATAAGTTTTAATTACCTAGTAGGAATGTTATTTCCAAATTTAGTAAACAGATTTTGCTCATTTTTGAAAAATATTAGCAGAAAATAAAGATAAATCAGTCTTCAAACATCGATGCCATGACTTTTGAAAAATAAAACTTTACCTCCAGGTAGCGGCAGGTATCTAAGTAAGTAAGCATTTATATCCAAAAATTCATAGTATTTCATAATTTTAAAACCCTCAATATTTCGATAACCGTTAAGTTTTGACACACGATATACATAAAATATGTAGAATCTATAGAAAATTAAAAATGTGATATTACATTTACAGAAATAAAGACATGTGCATTGCTTTTTTGAAACGCCCTATACATTAAAACCAAAACAGATGAAATAAAACAACTTTTTTTGGGATATTTTTTCTACTTTCAAAAATAATAGACATTTCTATTTAAAATGTATCGGGATCAGCCTGTATAGGGTTTGCCCGAATATTTTAGCACCCACTCACAGGAGCTATAGGAAAAAAAATAAATACAAAAGGTAGAGGATTCCTCCTAAACGCTTAAACCGTCAGGATACGTTATCAGATAAAACAAATAAGCATCTTAAAGCTGTCAAAAAATATGTATTGTATATTATTTAGCAAAATGAATGACCAAAAGTTGGTATTTTTTGACAATTTTACGATGCTTATTTGCTTTATCTGGGTGCTTAAATATACGGGCAAAATACCGATTTCCGAACATCAATTATTCGAGTATTTTTGCAAATGTTGTTACTTTTAGTTTTTCTCCACTAAATTTTCGTGCAATCTAAGAATTTTATAATAATTCCAAGGTCCCACGTCGGGATTAGAGCCTGTCAAATTTATTAAACTTTTCGATTGCCCATATGCGCATTGGGGAGCAAGCTAACGCCAAGTCCTAGGTGGGCGATTTACAGGCGACGCGAACGCGAAGCGCTGGCGATGCCGTACGAAAAGTTAATATAGTCGCACGGCATCGCCACTGTTTCGCGTTCGCGTTCGCTGCAAATCGCTCACGTAGGACCGGGCGTAAGCCAGAACGGCCGCGATTGCAGCGACTCCAGTGGCGCTTCTTAGAAGCGAGCCGCTGCCTAGTTTTATGCTGAATTTTAAATTGGGCAAAAGCACTGTTGTGTAGAAAAGAATAGATATATAACATTTTTAAAAGTCAATCAGCGTCTTATCCATGGCGGTTAAATAATTGCATCAGTTCGGAAGATTACTATTTAATTTTAATATTTAATTTAAGTTCGAAACGGTACATCACATCCTTGAATTTGTCTTTTAAAGGGCCACTCAAAAATGTAATAAAATATAGTGTGTTTCATTTTATACATGTAACTTTGTTTGACCACCCTGCATATAAAAGTGACGATTAAAAAAGTACAAAAAATAACTTACTAGGAGCAGTAGCGTGCCGTATAGGGGGCCAGGGGGGGCGAATGCCCCCCCCCGCCCTCTAGCTAACCCGCCTCAGCCTCCTAATGCAAACTGCAAATGGCTCATCATTCGGCGCCCT
>MU182073.1:204682-216994 GCA_016904865.1 Pissodes strobi
AAATCGAGTCATGCATTAAGCATAAACACTGCAATG
Organism: Pissodes strobi; assembly: GCA_016904865.1. Lineage (NCBI taxonomy): Eukaryota > Metazoa > Arthropoda > Insecta > Coleoptera > Curculionidae > Pissodes > Pissodes strobi. The sequence goes on from MU182073.1 coordinate 204,719, forward strand.
AGCATTTAATGATAGCTGTTAAGACACGAGTATGAGAATTACGACCCGAGCCGTAGGCGTGTGTAGTAATGAAAGCGAGTGTCATAATAGGCATTAAATTAGTTGGATACATTGTGTTTTCATTAAAACACAGGGTTATACTACTTGTATTTACCTTTTGAGAGAATGGCATTGGGATATTCAATAAAGTTTGGTGTTTTGGCTTTTTGTATGCTTTTTCTTTTTGAGAATGGTAAGAATTTGTAATAATATAATATACAACGTTGAAAAATGTAAACCATAAAATATGGAATTTGTAAGATTAGTATTTTTGTTTTACAGCTCAGGCAGGCAAATATGCTCGCCAAAATGTTTTCATCGCACTCTAGCTTAGACGTCCCCTAAGGCAAGGCTCTCCCCACCATATTGAACATCAACACTACCATGGCAGAATCAAGTTTCATCACCGTGATATTCGTAAAATCCTTAAAGAACTAGATACGCAAAATGCCTTAAGACCAGACGGAATACCTGCCATTGTGTTAAAGAACCGCGCCAACGAACTAAGACTCTATGTTGGGGTTTGGAACCTTCGGCAACATGCACTACAACTGAGCTTTATCCACAATACCGAAACAGAATTTTTGCACTCGACGCGCGTTTCGCTAACCATGTTAGCATCATCAGGAGATGATTAAAACTCAGTTTTAATCATCTCCTGACGATGCTAACATGGTTAGCGAAACGCGCCTCGAGTGCAAAAATTCTGTTTCGGTATTGTGGATAAAACTCAGTTTTAGAACTAAAACTCGTTTGTCCTGGCTTTTTTCTCTGGCTTACGGAAAAGGGATTTACCCATCTTCTGGGAAAGTCGCACGAGTGCAACCTGTTCCAAAAAAAGGCAAAAAAACCACGCCCTCAAACTATCGCCCAATTGCCTTGCTTCTAATAATCTCCAAAGTCATGGAACGTGTAGTCAATCAGCAACTACTCAAGTACCTAGAGAACAACATAATAATCAGCGATAATTAATACGGCTTTCGCAAGGAGAGATCGACAAGAGGTATATTGGCCTATGTCACTCATATATGGAGTAGGGCAATTGAGAACTACGGAGTCTCGAGCGATTGCGTTGGATATTTCGAAGGCATTCGACAGAGTTTGGCATGACGGACTGCTCAACAAGCCGTCCTTTGGACTGCCAGCCTCTCTCTGCTGCAGGCTTGACAGTTTTCTTAAGAACCGATCTCTGCACGTTGCAGTTGATGGACACATCTGATCACATTCATCATTAACGTGGGCGTGCCTCAGGGCGCAATATTTCACCAACTCTGTTCCTCTTCTATATTAATGACCTGCTGACCGAAACGAATAATCCTGTTTACATTTTGCAGATGACAGTACTCTTGTCTCCCAATTTAGATTAGAAAAACCTTTATCCGCGACTGAAACTTATCACCGCAGATAGGAGCACATTATAGCAATTAATCAAGACCTGGAGAAAGTTCAAACTTGGGGCAACAGAAATTTGGTCCAGTTCAATGCAACAAAGACCCAAGCAGCACGATTACCAAGAGGGCCAATACGGCGTGCCCTGACATCATTATGGCAGGATTGACCATTCCTTCATCCTCGTCAATCGAACTGCTGGGTGTCTCGGCTCGGTTAACCGCAATATGTCCTGGCATGACCACGTTGCTAACTTCGCAAAATCAGCCTCCCAGAAGCTAGGTGCGCTATTTCGCAACAAAAAACTGTATACACCGCAACAGTTGCTCTTGCTCTACAAAGCGCACGTTATTTTACTTTTTCGTGTCCGGAATATTCTACAATTTCTCGGCCCAATATTCGACCACGTCCAATGCTTTAGGTTTGCTTTGCCATAAGCCGTCGAGATTACAGTGTGCGGGACAGTTGACGCACTTTAGGAGGTGTCCCTTATCCTGTAACATCCCACATTCCCACTTGTCGTCAGTTGGTTGCGCAATGCCCCATTTGATACTTACGGTTAGATTCAAAATATTACTTTCGTTCCTGTGCATATTTCACTTTTCGCATGGCCCTCTGCTCGCTTCGCTCGCTGCGGGGTCACAGGAAAAGGAAACTAACCAGGTGCTAACCAAAACTAACCCAAGACATACCCAAAATCAAGAAAAAAACAAAAAAAAGCAATGGGATTTGAACCCGGGTCACCGGATTGAGACCCAACCACCTAGGCCCCTCGACCACGAGGGCTCTTGCTACAAACTGATTGGATCGCGAAGACATGGCGCGAATGCAAGATTGGTGCGCGCGCACGCAGGAACGAAAGTGATATTTTGAATCTATCCGCAAATCCATTTGATCCGGTTGGTTTTTACCGGGGCAACTCCTGTTCTGATGCGGTTTAGCGTTCTCCAGGTCTTGAAGTTGTGTACGAGACAGCACTCGGTGGGCTTTCTGACAGAAGATAGTTTGCGGGTAGTTCATCCGGGGGGTTGCTGAGGAATCGATGCCTAGATTTTAGCCTTTGAGATTCTTGGTGTTGCCCGAAAACGGGATGACGATTGTCGAATGTTTTCTTAAACTTCTCGCTAAATTCACTTACTGTTAAATCACTTGGATCTTTATTTGTGATGTTCATTAGGGACAAAGCCTATATAATGACCATTTGGAACTTATTCGCAAATCCAAAGAGCAACTATTTTTACATTTTCTGGCCAATAATAAGTACTGTACAGTGTACTCTATAAGTACAAGGTCAAAATCAGTTGGAAACGAGAGAATGTTTTTGTTTTCTTGGGTAAGTTGTAACACCAAACATTTTCAGTTTGGGTTTAAGTCTAAGAAAAATTTGAATCAATAGTTTTTTCATTTCTTGATGTTAACTTCTGCTTCATGTTTAAGTGGTTTTGTTAGCAATAAGAGCGTAAATATTGCGTTCGCGCAATCTCGTAAGAACCTTGTCGCCATATGAAACATTTTTCGAAAGTCGCTAGGAACACTTGTAGAAGGTAGAAGTCACTTCCTACTCTACAAACAGATTTGTGTTAGAATAATTATTGCAAAATTTACTTTACTAATAGGCGACCTAAACTTCAAACACACTGACTTTGGCGATCACTATACAACTGGTAAGGGACGGGTGTTACACAGCATCCTCGAAAACAATCTGAACATCCACTACTACAGACCAAATTTTCCCACTCACTACCCAGGGCCCGGGGAACGGGCAGAGCTCTACAGCTAAACACAATAAGCGATCTCAACTCTGACCATCTTCCGGTCGGGTTAACCTGTCGGCATTAAGGTTAGACAGGAGGTCAGTAGCCTACGAGAAAATAGTTTCCTATAAGAATTTTGACTGGAGTTTTCCGACAAATTGACTTCGCCCAGGAACTAGATGTGGAGGTAGACACCTTAACCGCAAATATCCAGCGCGTCCGTGACGCAATCTGTCCGGTAATCAGGAAGAAACCATTCGTGGAAATTATTCCTGGGGAAATCCTAAATCCCATCAATATCCGGAACCGCTGACGACGACACAGGTGGCAAAGGAACCGAGTCGTATAAGAGAGACGGTGCATAAGTGCGATTACCGAACAGATCAAAAAGCGCATACAGGAGCACATAATTGCTAAGTGGATGAGCTTCGTAAAAACGAAGGATTTGGCATTCTCTTGAATGACAAATCAAATCAAATCAAATATTGCTTTATTGTTTTAACATAAAATGTTTTTAACAAAGCCATACCTAATAATAAACCATACATGATTATAAGCCTAATAAAGCAAATAGAATAAAAAAATATCTATAAAGTAGAATTTGAAATGCAAAAAGGCATGTTTAAAGGTCAAAAGTCCAAAACAAAAAAATCAGACAAACTTGAAAATACTTAACATACTTTATAACAGATATTTTTAAAATAACAGGATATTTGAGAACAAAGTAAAATTTAAATTTAAATAATGCCAATTGTCAGTGATAAATATGGTAAAAAAATTTAGCTTACAACAGCAGACAAAACAAGTAACAAGTTAAAATAAAATAAAAATATACACAAAGCAAACGCTGCATCACATGTTATTCTCACAGTATACCCTTCATAGTGCATCCTCGAGGAATTCCAGGACGGTGTAATAAGCTTTCTCAATTAGCAGCCTCTTTAGCTGTCTTTTGAATAACTTGGGGGATACTGAACATTTGATATAAGGTGGGAGGTGGTTAAAGATGTTTATACTTTCGTAGAAGATTGAGCGCCTCGTCAGTACTGAAGTAGGCTGAGGAAGACGGAAAATCCTGAAATTTCTGCTTGGATACCGGGAGCTTCTCATAGAAACCTCGACTGATATTTAAAGACAATACAAGCAGTCTCGAGGATATATAAAGATGGAAGAGTTAATATTTTCTCTTGACGAAAAAAAGATCGACACGGGTCTCGGGGACCAGCTCTACAAATATATCTAACGGCCCTTCTTTAAATAATGAAAATCATTTGAATCATGAAACCGCGTGCACTTACCCAGAAGTCAATTCCATATCGAAGATGGGATTCAAAAAGTGAATAATACACCGACTTGCCAATCCTAGGGCCCAGCTCCTGAACAGTGATTCTAACAGCAAAGCAACTAGATGATAGCCTACTATAGCAAGTTGATTTATGTGTGAATGGAACTTAAGATCTCCATCTATCAAAACTCCAAGAAATTTGCTGTAAGGCCTGATCTAAACTGGAGCATTATCAATGAATATGTTTGCAAGATTACATTTAAAACATATGAATTTTGTCTTTGTGGGATTGAGTGTTAACAGGTTAGTCACACCAAGTTTTCATTCTTTGGAGATCCTCCAAAATGATTTTTTGAAGGGAACCGGGGTCCAGAGCCTTCCACAATATGGTGGTATCATCAGCGAATATGGTGAACTTACCGCGAATCAGAAGATTAGGGAGATCATTTACGTAATGCATAAATAGGACTGGACCTAAAACTGAACCCTGTGGCACTCCGTGATCAATGGATTTGTAGGTAGAGCAATTAGGCCCTATGAAGACACGTTGACGACGATCAAGCAAGAACGATGAAAACCAAGACAAAGAAACTCCCCTGAGTCCATAGTGGTACAGTTTCCGCGGCAGAATTTCGCGACTAACACAGTCAAATGCCTTTGATAGATCACAAAAAACAGTTGCCGAGATCCCACCATCGTTAATATGTGAGTACAAATCATGCACTAAATGATAAATAGCATCATCTGTACTAGTGCCCTCTCGAAAACCAAATTGGCGCCTACTCAAGATGCCATTAGCCCGTATAAAGGAGAGCATGCGCGTTTTCACGAGCTTCTCTATAATCTTAGACATGTGTGGATAGGAGTGAGATGGGGTGGAAGTTAGACGGGTTGTCTGGTGTTCCCTCCTTATGGATCGGAACAACTTTTGCCGAACTTAGACACGAAGAAAAAAATCCCGTCTCCCATGACCCGTTCACTGCCCTCACCAGAACACATTATCTGGTAGATTGAGAAAAATGTTTGCAGAAATACCATCCTCTCCTGAGCTGTTTTTATTTTTGGTTGAGTGTAAAGTAGTCTTTATTTCTTTAAGATCAGTTGGGAAAAACACAAAAGAATTTGAAATATTTATATGATATAAATAATCTATTGGATCAACCGAAGGTTGGAGTTGCTGTTGCAGGTTACTGGCTATACTACAAAAAAAAAACTATTGAATGAATCCGGGGAACTGAGAGGAGTTAAAGCAGGACGATGAGCATTTTTTTACATATGTCGTTCACAATAGTCCAGCATTCTTTTTGTGAATTGTGGCAGTTGCTTAGGCAATCTGAATAATCTTTGGATAATTTTATTAAGCGAGGGAATATGGAGCGAGATTTGGCAAAATACTCATTAAAACCTGGGCATGAAGTGAGAACTTTCTGATCATATGCAGTGAGCGAAAATTCTTAGAAGAAATGGTTAGACCCTTGGTAAACCAGGTTCTTTTTGTCTGTTTTTTAGTTTTAATTTTAGTTATTGGGAACTCCTTGTTAAACAACCCAACTAACTTAGTATGGAAAGCAGATATTGGATCATCAGAATCTAAGATAGGGACCCAGCAAGAGGAGGCACATAAATTGTAGAATCGAGCATAATTATTTCTGCCAAAAATTCTGCCAGAATGTGTTAGAGATTTTGCCTCTTGAACGATGGGTTCTGAGATCTTGAAAAAAATCGCTTCATGATCCGATTATGCTGCATTCTCAACTGTACAACTAGCAAGCAATCGCTACGGCTCAGTTCCTGCCGGAGCCGCGCCGCCCACCAACTCCCCTCCCCGACCCCCCCGCCACGCCAGCTATGTTACATGGGCTCTAAGTTGTCGCCTGCATCTAAAGATGTGAAATGACAAAAAATATACAAAGTAGGGATATTTTAGTAATAAGTATATTTAACACTAGTAACCAGATATACAAAAAACGGACCAATTTCATTCCTGAGCACGCTCAGTAAAGTAGCCGAGGAGCTTCTCCTGCCGAGGATTAGAAGGAGCAATTTGGCTTTCGTCGGGCATAGCAACTTCAACTTAAGGCAATGCACAGTCCTGCTCCTCCGAGGAGGAGCAGGTATGTCGAGACATAGAGAAGGCGTTTGACAGGGTGTGGCACGACCTCATCCACGAGGCCGATTAAAACTGGAGTCCCGCAAGGAACAGTACTATCTCCTCAGTTAGTCATCTATTACATAGCTGACCTTCCAACCTAACCTTACTTCTCCAAGGCATTATATGTTGACGACATTGCCTTATATTCTAGCGCCCCTCACACAAACATACAAACACGACCGGTGAACACGAACATCAGTTACGCCCAAGTGGCAAGTGGCGAAACCAGTCACCCAAAACACCACACAAAACTCAAGCACTAACAAAAACAGTAAAAATGACACTAACGCTAAAAACACAAAACAACAACATCTTTGCACTGCTGACTATGTTCGAGGAGGAGATAACATCAAAAATAAACACGATAACCACACTAATCCAGAACAACCCAACATTGAGATTATTCGCGAATCTCAATGGCTAATACACCTACTCACTTAATCAGTTGGAACGCGAACTCCCTCTATCCCAAGAGATACGACTTTGCGGAATATCTGATTGAGAATAACATAGACACAGCGCTACTCCAAGAAACTTACCTACGTCCACACACGCATTTACACGTACAAAACTATACAATTTATAGAAATGATAGACCGGACCGCGTGGGAGGTGGTACGGCCATTTTTCTAAAAAAAAAACAGCATCACACATTACACTAAACGCTCACCACAATCTGAGATATTAGAGGTAACCAGTATCAAAGTCAGTCTAACTGACGGCGATATTGTGGTACACTCGGTATACAGTGTTACGGTAATTTTAACAATTCCGTAACATCAGGTTTTTCCGAGTTCGCTTGTATTTATTTTTAGTTTGAAATAATAACTTTTTATCTTCAACCTATTTTAAATTACTGTCTGAACCGACCTGGTAGCAACAGTGTGGACAATTCCGCATTAAATAGTACGAGAATATTAATAAATAATGAATTTTTATGTTGCCCATCGAGTTCATTTAAAACTAATTTTTGTCTCTTAAATATATCAGTCGATAATAATTATCTCGTTAATATAAAATGAAAATTAATATTATGGGTTGGATCTACGTAAATACAGCAGTAAAATATATTATTTAAAATTGATAATTAATTTCAAATATGCAGATCATATTTCATGCTAAAAATCGGCTGCTTCGTACGGTGGAAAAAGTGGAAATATTTGTGACGACTGCGTGTCAGTGCAATTTTTTTTCGAGATGTGATTCTGGTGGAAGGTAGGTCTCGATTTTAAAATCTATCTTGTACCCACTACCAGTGTGAGAGGTTGTGAGGAGGTAGGGCTTGATTTATTTTATTTTTATTTTTTTGCGTTAGCTAATATTTGGCTACTATCGTTTCGCATACCACGTTGTCTTTTGCCGTGCGTATCTTTGTACCTGTAGGGCATGTGAGATAGTTTTTTTTGGGCCTAAGGCTCTTTGATAAGAGAGAAAAAAAAGGGACTTGATCCTACAAAAGCAGGGGTTATTAAATTTCGAATTTAGTTCAGCAACCCAACTAAGGAATCGATCAAATTGGCCTATAGGGCTCATATCTAGGTTCTAGTTAGAGGTAGCAATTTTTAGAAATTTATAACTAAAACTGTCGAGAGTGTAGGATGCTCAGTCTAATTTTCTGTAGTACCGTTATCGGTTGGATTCAAGCTTAGTTAGTTATTATTCAACCTATGTAAATATTTTATCATCACGTCAGATATTTAAAGAGCGCCTTCTCAAGCCTTCTCGACCGTGGTGGGTACAAGATCTTAATAACTCTGTTTCTTTATTCCGATGTAAATTTGTCATTACCTTTATCTTTGAACTAAATTGATTTTTGAGTTGAAAAGTAGCTTTCAGGCAATGATTAAAGTCTGATTACCTACCTGTTTAAATTTAGTGATTTCATTTTTGTTCTTACCTGATTACTGTAATTGTTTTTCTATTGAAATATTGTACATTACAATATTTCTCAGCTTAAATAGCTATTCATTTTATTTATTATCTGTAATCTGTTCACTGTTTGATTTAAAAACATAATTATTGTCTACAGTCTAAACAATTCTGTGAAAATTGGCGGAGGCATATTTAATTAACTTAAATTAAATTTTTCCTTTAGCGTGTTTTGGCATTTTTCAGCATTGTTAATTGAGAAGAATTATTTCTAATTCTCTCCTGTCAATTTCTGTATTAAAAACCTAAGCTAAGACAAGCGACGCTCTCCGCCATATTGAAACAGGGTTGTAACAACATTCTTGGTGAACTCTTTAACTGCCTTGTACTGTTTTTTTTTTCATGCTACTGAGTCCACACGCACTCGGCCTACCAGGACAGTTTCCAGTGACGTCACAGGACAGATCCGAGGCACTACAGCAATTTCCAGAAACCCTCTCCAGGAAGTTCGGAGGAAGCATAAGGTGATTAAATGGCAGTTATCACCAGGAAGGCGGAGCTGGACAACCAAGTTGTAGGCTTCACCGAAGAGTTACAAACAGCAATAAACACAGCCAAGAAAACAGTACATACAAGACAAAACAACCCATATACACTACCAGAAAACATAAAACAAAACATAAGACTAAGAAACAGACTGAAAAGACGAGCCAAACTAACAGGCAACGCAGAACTCAACAGGCAAGGAAACAGACTAACAATCACAATAAAAACATACCTAAAAAACCACAAAAACAACAAATGGACGGAATACCTAACAACGCTAAACATACAAAACAACTCTCTATGGAGAATTGCTAAAACTATGCAGCATGATATATCCGGCTATCCGCGGATTGAGGGGTTTGGCGTACTTTCGCGAAGCAAAGGCCTAGGCCTTCGCAGATTCACTGGAGTCTCAATTAACCTTGGGAGATGTAGCCCAGGATATTGAACACGAAGCGGCCATAGAGAGATCATACAGAGCAATTATCACCGGAATTAACGAACACCCAGAAGACGAAACACAACAAACAAACACCGACGAAGTTGCGCAATTAAGTGCGCAACTAAACCCAAAAAAGGCTCCAGGACTATACAACATACAAAACAAAGCACTCAAAAACCTACCAGACGTAGCAATACGAAAACTAACCTACATAATAAACAATACACTACAACTGAAACACTTTCCAATATCCTGGAAAAATGTAAAAATAATCCTCATCCCAAAACCAAACAACAATCTAACATTCCCACAACATTGGCGACCTATTAGCTTGCTCTCTACCTTGAGCAAGCTAACAGAACGTCTCATACTAAACAGATTAAACACTCACATAACAGAACACAATCTAATCCCAAATGAAAAATTTGGGTTTAGAAAAAACCACAGCACGGAGCTCTAGCTTGCCAGACTGGTTGAGGATGCGACTAGAGGACTGCAAGTGAGCATCAACCACAGTTGTAGCCCTCGACATCGAAAAAGCCTTCGACAAAGTGTGGCATGAGGGACTCATTCACAAACTATACACACAACACAACCTGCCACTACCCATAACACAACTCATTGCTTCTTTCTTAAAACAAAGAGCATTCTTCACCCAAATAAGCTCTGAACTATCAACCTCAAGACACATGGAAGCGGGAGTCCCCCAAAGCTCTCCGCTATCCCCAACACTATACTCGCTATTCACAGCGGATGTACCCAGACACCCACACGTACAACTCTCAATATATGCAGATGATATCTGCATATATTCGACACTCAAAAACACAGCAATACTCAAAATACATGTACAACAACACCTAAATTCCATAGACGACTGGGCAGAAACTTGGAAACACAGTCAATGCTCATTAGCAATAAACGTGGATTACCTGCAAATTTAAACCTAGGAAACACCGAGATAAGGTGGAACAAAACTCTCAAATATCTAGGGATAACCCTAGACAGTAAACTTTCACTTAATCAACACATTCAAAACAAAATTAACATAGACATTGCAGCAAAGCAAGCCTTCTATCCTTTAATTAACAGAAATAGTTCAATGTCAACCAAAAACAAATTACTACTCTACAACCAAGTTATCAAGCCCAAAGTCCTCTACGGAGCTATTGCATACATACACACAAGCAAAACAAACAAGAAAAAACTACAAGTTTTCCAAAACAAAACACTAAGACAAATCACAAATGCACCATGGTACATTCGCAACACTAACATACACGCCGACCTAAAAGTCGAAACAATTCACGAACACCTAACAAACAGACATGTTAGATTCTTAGAACAAGTATAGAATCACACAAATCCACTCAAAAGTCTACGAGAACCACCGTAAGAGGGCCACAATAAACACACAAAAATTATAAAAAATCATAAAAATAAAAAGCCACCAAAAATAATACTAACACTTACTAACCCATAAAAAACTGTAGCTAAATACTATAGAAAAACCCCAAAAATAACTAACCCACTAACACACACTCCAAAACATCATATCAAAAACACAACATCCTGCCTCCATCAAGAACAACAGGAGGCCAACACGCCAATGAAGGACGATGTAAGAGTGACAATAGCAACTAGCATCAATGGAAGATGGTGAAGTTTTAGTGGGTATGCCCAGAGAGGAGAGTTCCACACTACCCTCAACCGAGGGTGTGCATAAGAGAGCATTTTTACACCTCAGCAAAAAATAAAAAAAGACATAATTATTCTGTAAGCACCGTTGTACAGATTATATCATATCACATTTGAACTTAAACCACAGATCTATGGACCGGTAGCTTATGCACTATATATGACTAGTAATATTTAAGTTTGGATACCAAACTATGTTCATTGAATCTAGAGTAGTAGTCGAGGCCTGCAAGGACTCAACACCTATAGATAGGACACGAAAATTGACTTAAGTTTCAGTCATTCAACAGCATTCGACGGGCCCTGCCTGACTATTAGTTCATCGCATCGCCCAATACACATTTATGTACACACATTTGTTTGTGCCGTTCATAGCAACACCAAAGAAACGTGAAGCAGAGTTTTTCTTACTGTTTTCTCTGCATTTCCCACCATCACATTTTACACAATAGAACAAAAGCCAACAAAGCCATAGGCAGCCATGGGTAATATTTACTTAAAAACTAATGAAAGGGTTAGTACCTTAAGTATTAGATTCCATGATGTGGCGGTCACGGTCACGAACCACTGCAATAGCAGGGGTAATCAACAAACCTCCCCTTCTCCTTTCGTAAAGGATGTGCACAAAGCATACTGTGTGGCTTTCAGATGTCAAATTATGAGCCTATAGGTTAAATACAGTCTATTATCGTAGGTAAAATGTGATGCCGTCAAGTAGGACACAAATATCTTGTAATTTACTTAATAAATGATTGATTGATTATTGCAAAATTTTTCCCACAGCTAGAAAACAAAAATTAGGCGGACGCGATGTTATCGACAACAAATTTGAACTTAAGCAATGTATTGGTCAAGTCAACAACACAGAGAAACGATCAAACTCTAGCTCAGCTGTAAATTGTTAACATTTTTTACGAGAACACGTTATCACAGTTTATACCGTATTCGGCGACGGTATAAAATGTGACGTTATTAACCCAGATAAAGCCATAAACTGGGGCTACTCCCCAAGACATTTCGCTACTTGTTCAGTAATCTATTTTTAATTACATACACGACTGGCGTTTATTTTCCGCGATTGGTGTTTTGTCAACAGGTGATT
>MU182073.1:217004-250289 GCA_016904865.1 Pissodes strobi
CGACTGGCGTTTATTTTCCGCGATTGGTGTTTTGTCAACAGGTGATTTTATATTTTGGTGCCCAATAGTGTCATCCAATGAAATTAAAAACAGCCACGATGAAATTTTGACTATGCTTAAACAGTAGATAATGAGATTATCGTGTGCAAGTGGCATGACAACAGCATTGTCATCATCGCCTCAAATCGTGCTATGGTTTTTCCAACTACCCAGGTCAAACGATTTTCTAAGGAAGTTAAGAAAGCTATTCTCGTCCCACAGCCACCTCTTATCAAAATATATAATGAAAATATGGAAGGAGTAGACAGGGCTGATCAAAACATTAGCTTATATAGATCATCCACTCGAGGCAAAAAGTGGTATTTTTTCAGTCACTTTGTTGATATGGCTGTAACAAAACTCGTGGCGTCTTCACAAATTTGATGGTGGAAAATTGGATCATCTTAGTTTCAGACGGTCCATTGCGGTGAGAATGCTAGAATCCTTCAAAAAGAAATCAGAAGGAAGGACTAGTAAGCTTCAGAAAGAAGCACATTCCTTCTCCAAATATGATGGAGTAGACCACCTGGTTGTGTACCAAGATAAGCAAACTCGGTGTACTTTCTGTCACAAAAAATGCAACTTTTTTTGTAGCCTTACATCCCAAGGATTGTTTTCAGCAGTATCACACAAAAGACTAGTTTGTTACGCTTTCTATTTTGAGAGTTCTTTATTTTTGTTGTAAGAGTTCTAGAGGTAAATATACTCAATTATTGACATATCTATACTGGTTTGTTTTCAATATCGAAAAAAATATTTGCCAGATGACAGTAGTTCATTTTGCCACTGTCCTTTTAAAAGGTCACCCGATTTCTCTCAAGTGACTCATGGGAGGGGAAATTTGATAATTTCCTGTTCATTTTGTATGGCTAAGAGTGTACTTTTTAAATCCTAAATTCATTTTTGAAAAAAAAATCTGGCAAAATGGCAGGTTTGGCTTTTAAAAGGAGAGTGGCAATATCTGGATTAATAACAATAATTGCGCACATGCATCTTGACCCTACGAATGCTTCTACATTGCTCAACAGCATTAATAAATGAAAAAATAAAATAGACGCATCTACTATTTATAGGTACCAAACGCATTCTACTGTTATGGGTATCAGTTTAGCTAATTAGTTTCTTCGAATCAGACCGACATCATGTTGCATGGAAAGTCCCAATTCAAAATTAATATTCGAACATATGAATACGCAACATCTCCGGTTATTTCAAATTAATTTCTCCAGGCTGTTGTGGTTGGAGGACTGCATAGTTAATATCAGGTAAATTAACAAAACTTAATTTAATTTGACAGTGATTTATTCTACAAACGATTCACTTTAATCCACATAAATTATATTTACAACCTTTCAATCACACTGTTTTTAATTAAGTGTAGAATTTGTATATATAAATATATATATTTTCATGACAAATAAGCATTTGGGGCTTTTTTTTCTACCTCTTCACAGGGCAAGTATAAGGAGTGTAAAGGAAAAAATAAATCTTGGTTACATATTTGTATAAAGTTGATCTGTAAGAAAATTATTTTGAATCAATATTTCTTTTTAATGTAAATTCTTGCCTAATTGTAACAAAATGCTACACTGGCTCGAAAATTCATTTTAATGCAAAGCTGGATTACTAAGTAATTACATGGAACTTGGGCCTAAAATATTGAAACATTTGACAATTCTGTACTTGCGCTGCGTTCACTTCAATAAAGTTGCACTAAAGTAAAGAAAGTGGGCTATAGTGGTTACTTGCCGACTGCGATGTTAGATTCAAGAAGCCCATAGAAAAAATATATGGTACATTTATGCAAACATATCAACAATAACAATCTACTCTTTACTTAACAATATATAATGTATATATGCATAACTTTTAAAAAATATTTACAAAGATTTTAGGTGTGTTAACAACCGTACATCGAATGTTTTATACATAAAATTAACATATTAGTACGTACAAACTATAAAATTGTGATACATGCTTTCTACTTCATAACTGGTAACACGGCAATAAATAGTACAATATATATCATTCTAAGCACCATTTTAAGATGAATATCACTACGCTTTGCTTTGGAGGGCTGTCCTATATTTACACATTTTATTTGCCAACAAATTAAGAAAACTAGTGAAGAAATGGCATTTGAGAAATTGGCAGAATTATGTTTTATCAATTTGTAAACATATCCGATTGCCGTTAATAAAAACCAACATCTGATACTGCCGAATGAATTAAATTATAGGTTATTTTACCAACAAAAGTATATAAGATGCACACTAATGCCATTGCATCTTTTCAAACTACCGTTTACCATACTACTTGCCACCTACCCTAGAGCTATTAACTATTAGTTTTTGGACATTAGTTTTTTTTTATTTGATTCTTGAAGAACGGATACCGCTAAATGAGTATGGTATCGTAATATATAATACCAGCACAAAATATTCAAATTTACAAAGTAATACAGATTCTTGACGTTCTCTCCAAGGCAAACATTTGTATGAGTAAATTTGATCAGATGGTTGTTTGACCAGAAGAAACCTTAAACAAAATATACCCTTAGGGTTAAGTGGTAAATGTATATTTGTTACATACTTTTTACTAAAACTGACGCTGCCAGTTAACAACCTTAAAATATTGTCGTAACTTCTTGGGAAATTTAAATAACAACTAGTTGATAAATAATTCGCATTTAAAACTGTATTAAAATAATGGGAGAACTAGGAAAGCGCATAGTGTTTAGTGCAACGTGTGTGTATATGAGCTCACTAAATGCAAAAAAGGTTCTCTATATTATTGCCAACCTATATATTGTAGTAAATGGAGAGTTTTGCAACTGACGAAGTGATTCATCTTAACCTACAAGAACTGAAAACTAGTAATAGCAACTTGCCATTATACAAATACAGAGCTTCACATTTAGTGAGATCATATTATCTTTACACTTATTTTAAAGAAGTATCTGAAATCTAATACAAACTTACTGTACTTCGTGGGGCTTTTAATAACATGGAACTAAGAGCTTAACGTGTCGAAACAATTAAAAGAAGAATTTAATGCTCTCAAAAGCTTTGTGTAATTACAGAAAAAATGATGGTTTAAAATTAATTCATTATTCATTTTTAGTCCCAATCAGTTTCCCAAGCTACTTGGTATCAAATACCTTTGGAGTTTTTGACTTATATTTAAGCTTTATTGAGTTATCCCAATTTTTTAATTTCAGTTTATGGAACTCGGAAGTTTATATTTTATGAATTTTCTGTTTTTCATCCCTGAAGCTTGGTGTTAAAATTAAAAATACTTTTCCTTCATTTAACAATTTTTTGGTAATAACCTTTATCGAGAAAAGAATAATAAAAAAGTTTTCAGATTCAGCTATTGATCTAGGGTTAATAAGTTTTTTTAATTTAGTGACAAACATTCTTTACATAAAGGCAAAAAAATAAATCCCACTCGAAAAAGCAGTAAAATATTCCGTGATGGTTACAATTAGGAAAATTCCTTTGTGATGTAACATAGATTTTTTCTGCTTAGTTTACAATTATGTGTACCTTATCACAGTTTGGACGTACAAAAATAAATATAGTTCTCTTTTTAAAATATAAATTATTTTTACACCAAAAAGGTATCTATAGTATCGGACAATACAGATTTATTTTCCTTGAGTGGATCAAGATAAATAAACAAGTCAAATTTCAAGCCTTATATTATGTCTATATAAATTAAACAAAAATATTGTTCTAAATTTCAGGTTTGAGTTTAAAACAATTCCTGCAACAATTTAACAGTACTAAAAAAAAATCTTGTTATGTGGTTCATATAGGCCGAACTATAGACACTTTCTATACATAATTTGATTGCTAAATTTTATTTTCTCACTAGCGTGTAGTACAAGTAGTCAATAATTTAAGGGCTGCCACTAAAAATCATGTGGTATTAAGGTGCATCAATTTTGTTCTAAATGAAACATCCTATGTCATGGAACACTGAACATTTTGGACACATTTCATGGTCGTGGACTATTTGCCATATTTTAAATTTCTTTCATGATATTAATGCTTGAGATTCTTACTTTTGTGGACACTACATGATAGAAGATAGTTAAAATCTAGAAATTGTATACACATATTTAAGGGAAAATGATGATGTGCCTCAATCATTTGAAAAATCGTTGTAGCCAAGTCATTTTAAAATAAAAATATATATGTACTTCGTTTTAACAACCAATACCAGTGTATGTTTTACAAGTATTGACACCAATTAAGTATATGGCAAATATTACAATTTACAGTAAGTGGAAACTGTGTATTAGTACCACGTTCTCGGCGATTTTCAGTAATGTCCAGATTTATGATAATTTAATGGCATTTATGACGACTTATATTTCTTGCCAGTGGCACCCCTTATGATGACAAATTCTGCCCGTCATTTCTATGGACTATTAAACTTTAGCTTCAGAGGAAAATTCAAAGATATTGTCTTTGGTTATCGGAATCGCTATTATTCATTTTTAAAGCATATAGCAGCTACACATAAATGAATATGTGAAGGAAGAATTTAGCTCTGTAAACAAAATAGATTAATTTCAGAGGCCTAATATCTACAAGAATATTGTGTTCAATTTACATTTTTAACCGTCAGTAACACATTTGTAATAAACATTTAATAACTTTAATCTAGGCAACTAAGAGCGTATTATCACAATTTTATAAAAATTTTAAGATTAAGTAAATTAACGGTTATGTACGGCTTAACAATCGTTTTTACACAATGTTTCGATGTTCAAATTTTCTCCTCTTTTTTGGTTTAATTGATAGAAAAATAATTTTATTTTTACACAGAGGGATTAAAAAGAAGACAAAATCAAGGATCTGTTTGCTTAATAGTAACCACTACTAGAGGTAACCAGCACATTTAAATATAGCTAAAAAAGTATTCCCGTGGGATTTCTAACAATAAAAATCGACCACAGTACCAAACACTCAGAGTTATGTAACATTAATTAAATGTTAATGCGACACGACAAAACGTAACATTAAACTTAATCTAAAAATGTAACCATATTCAAGACACTATAATTACAAACAGGATCATAATTACATAAAAAAATTGTTAGTCCTTCACCAAGAAAAATGTTAAGCTAATAGACTAAGAGATGTTTCTAGCTAAGCAAGAAAGAATACAATACCAAATAAGGAAATTTATTTCACAAACGAATCTGGAGTTTTTAGTTTTCAAAGTGTAAAAGTGCAAATAAATTACGATATATATTTGAAAGTTAAAATGTTCCTGCATATGACAAACTTTTATTGCTAGTGTTATCCTAGTCTCCTAGAAAAAAGTAACCGGTTTGGTTGAAGCAAGTTTTCTAATATCCTCTAGAGAACTTTCGCTTAAGTCATATAACATAACCAGTCAATTGGTTGACCAGTATGCCATGGGCCGCTTAAAGTGTCCTACTCACACATAACTGGATTTATTCTAGTTGAGGAAATATCATCGAAAATTCAGTACTAACTTATTAATTAAACTTTTTCTATCTAGTGTTGTGAATTAAGAGATGACTGCTGATTTGCTATATCTAGAAGAGTTCTAGATATAGCAATCAACAGGTCCCAATTATCAGCCAATGCAGAATGGCTTAGTAGTGAAATTGTAAAGCAGGGCAAAAATCTGCGATGATTACAGTGTTGTAACTGAACAGTTTAATCACTAATTCATTGAATGTGCAAAACAATTATCGAGTGGTCAGTCAGACTTAATGCAGAGACTTGTGGTGACTCAATGTTCCTCCAACCAGTTTCTGAACTTGAGGTGCATGGGTTTTTAAGCTCAATCTCAGGCAAACACTCTAGTGGTCTTGATGATATTCCTTGCTCTCTGCTGATAAAAGTATCTGAATATATATCTCCAGTCCTAACATACTTAATAAATGAATCTTTTCAAGAGGGCATCTTTCCCGCTCAATTAAAGGTGTCTATTGTTCGACCTATACATAAAAAAGGGAAATGACAATATGATTGATAATTACGCACCTATTTCGCTCTTGACAGCTTTCTCTAAGGTGTATGAAAAAGCATTCTATGACAAAGGGTGTTCTGCAGGGAAGTGTGCTGGGACCCTTGTTATTTCTTGTCTACACTGCTGATGTTGCTCGGTCAGTTACAATAAGCTCAAATATCTTATATGCAGATGACATGGCTCCAATTGTATCCAGTAGTTCCTTAATAGAGACCAGGAGGTTGGCAGGAGTGTGCATTGAGCAGGTGCTTGATTTTTGCAAAAATAATGATCTTTTGTTGAATTTAAATAAAATACTTTTAATGCTCTTTAGTACTCGCCCCATTATTGAAACTGACGTACCCTTAAATATTGATAATAATGATATAAATCAGGCGAGTACTACTAAATTCTTAGGAGTCACTATGGATAGTGGCTTGAGTTGGTCGGATCATATTGATCATGTACTTGGTAAGCTTGCTACCCTTTGTTATTTGGAAGTTAAGAGCAGTAGTTGATAGGAAAATTGTAATGTTTTATTATTATGCCTATGTCTATTCATTGTTGAATTATGCTATAGTGGCCTGGGGTAATTGCTCAGAAGAAGATCATTCGAACAATTCTTTTTAAAGGCTCGAGAGAGTCCTGTCGTCCACTTTTCTGTAGTCTTCGGTTGTTGACAGTTGTGTCGGTTTATGTTCTGCAGTGTGCCTTGTACATTCGTAAGCATTTTAACTCCTTTCTGTTGGTTGATGATATCTCATAGCTATCCACTCAGAAACAATTTTGACATAAAATTGCCAGCTGTTCGATTCACTGCCACTGCTAAAAGTTCCTATATTATGCCTTTAAAAATATATAATCATCTGCCCATTGAACTAAAGAAAACTCAAAATGTAAAATCTTTTAAAAGAAAACTGTTGGATTTACTTTGTAAAAACCCCATTTACAGTTTGAATGAGTTCTTTTCCAACAACTTTTTGTAATCAGGAATGCTTTCATCTGTTAACCTTTTAGTTTGATATGTAGCAATTGTTTGTAAGTTTTTTTGTCTTGTGTAGTTCTTTTTTATTGTTTTTCTTTTGTTTTGTAGCCGTACCTATTGTATTTTTTTTTAATTTACTTAGATTTAAGCATTTTAATTAGTAAACCTATGTATGGTATTTTTTGAAATATCCGACGAAACATATGTCACTTTGTGATCTGTTTGTGAATGAATGAATAAATAAATAAATAAATAGATCATATGAAGCACGCCACATAGTCTAACAATAGTTAGACTAGGCAACTACGAATTTGCTTAACTTAAGGATAGCACCAGAATTATTTAGATATATCTAAAATCTGCTGATTTGCATTTGCAGCAGTCATCTTTTAATGCACAACACTAGCTAGAATGGCCTAGGGACGCGGGTTAATTAATGCAACTTGTGTAGGATCATTACCTCAAAAATTGAGGAAGTATTTGGCTCTGCAGTCTCACAAATACAAGCAATAAAAATAGTAATGTTTACTGCTATCTGATTACTTCAATGGGCTTCTGAAGTGCAGAACATGACGCTACTTTAATTGAGCGAATCATCATCCCACTTTCGTATACAATTCAGCTTATGCTGCATGGATGTGGGTTATTGGAGGGCGCGCAAAGTTTGCCTTGCCATGCTTTAAGATTTAAATGGCTCTCAAAATGAGTAGCTGATATGTACACATAACTTTGCCTTTATTATAGTTTCCTTTGATGTGTACAGATATATACATCAACAATAATTGCTGCCGAAAGTTGATGCAGTTAAAAGAACATGAGTTTGATCATGAAACTGGTTTGCTTTAATGATAAAACTGCACTATTTACATTGAGATAAATAAACTCACAGCAATGGTGATTATGTTCCTTATATTGATTTGCATTCTCTCCTGCTTAGCTGTAGTGTACAACGCAATCATTCTCTGTTTCGCTCTCATTCTGTCATGTTCATATTCTCTCTATCTTTCTTACACGCGTATATTAAATACACGCAACACTCAGGCTCTACATGTCTATGATGCCCTTTTATCCCAGGAGCACATTTTGGAATGTGTAGCATTAAAAAGAAAATATTAGTTGGGATGGCACACCCCTTCACGCTTAGAAACGGGACTAGATGGGTTTCGAATCGATTACAAAAATGCTTCACTAATAATATAAATATCAATACAAAATAAGGAAATTTATTTCGATGATTAGACTTAAAGGTATACCCAATCATGAAAACGAGAAACAGACAGCCATATGTTCCTTTATAATCATTAATGTAATAGGGAAAATGTTTGCTTTGAAACAGGAATGTGGAGGAAGTAAAGGCAGCTTTTAAGGAAACAATTAAGGTGATTGGGGGTTCGGGCTGGATGGACGACTGCAAGGCAGCCATTTTTCAATTGGGAATATTTGCTTCCTCCAGCGTTTTCATCTTGACGCAAATGGTGACGTCGATCAATACAGTTGTTAACGTTCCATTACAGACTGAACAAATGCCAAGTGGGTCAAAGTTTTGGACAATTAAATATTAATTGTATTATTATAAATATGTGAATTTTATGTCAATGTTTGGAACCTTTGTGGGCTGATTTGCTCTTTTAAACAGTGAGTGATAGCATTCACTTAAATTAGTATGAATTTTAGACTGGAATAAATATGGTTAGACATAAATAAATATTAACTAGATCAATACATTATTTTATACCCACTTGACCTAATTTGTTGGTATCAAATCTAGCACCAATAAACTATATGAATCTGAAAGAAGTTGTTACATGATTAGATATCTAAAGGGCCCTGTTTCACCAGGAGAGGATTGGTCTTTGATAAGGAATACAGGTGTGCATTCACTGTGGAATAAGAACAATGAGCAAACAGATAAAGTCGTTAGCCACTCACAATTTAACCCTATAATTTTAAAGGCTTAAGGCGGCTCTTAACAGAAATATATTTCAGATGGATTTTAATGAACTAAGTCAACTAATGACTTGAAGGGACCTACCTACCACATAGAAGAAAATTCTGTCAACGTCAGATTATTTCAGTGGCTACGAAATTTGTATTAAACTAGACCATAAGTATTTATTTTATATATTTTTCTCTCGTTTGGTGGCTGAAGCATACAATAAGAATATCTTTGTTAATGTTGTTTAGGACTATCTTAAAACTCATGTTTCAATAATAAGATAAATTATCACATATATTAATTATTCGAAGAACAATTCTATGCTGTTACTGAAATTGTATCCCATCTCATTTCCTGGGTTCAGACGGCTAGAATATCTTTCGCGATGGAGTAAAACATTTCTATGAACGACTAAACAAACCCAATCTGGTATCACAAAAATAAAACAATGGAGTTGGCGCGCCTATTAGAATGGTTAGCCAAAAACCTCCAAATAAATCTCCCAATATATTAAAAAATAATAAAGAGAAATGGTCGAGTAGAGGTACTGTGGACGCTAAGTAGTAGATAATAAGTAGAAAGTTAATATTAGAAAAAAAAATTACGCGATCTTTTGCCGCCCCAAGAATTCTTTGTACTTAGTGAAGGCATGATTTTACATTTTCTGCTTTCGTTTCGTCCCTTTTTCTTGTTAGGCCAGCTAATAGGAAATGTTTTCCAAGGCATCATTTGGAAAATATTAAGTTACCAGCATCTGTTGCAATGAAAGTATGTATTTTTTAATATGTAAATGTCTTTTAATATGCAATAACAATTAATTTTCCAAATACACCACTATGATAGAGGGTTCAGCTCTAAATCAGAGATATCGACCAATTTTCGTAAACACTTGTAGGAATAGTTTTTAAAATCTCCCATATGGTACCTTACCAGTTATTTCCCAAAGAATATATTCAGTGGTATAGTTTCTCTTTGAATATATTTTAAAAAAATAGTAGTTGTAATCAAGAAGAGGTCTTCTCGATGAAACACTTTTGGAAACTAGTTTTAGTATTTGGTAAGATTTATTTATTAAACTGGTACAAAAACTCTATATTTCCTATATAATTTTGCCGGAATTATTTCATAAATTCCCTACAACACAAAAATGCATTTATTAACCAAGGATGGTCCTATGAACTGGCCGTGTGTTTGATTAGTTCCCCTAAGTCGCGAACAGCCGAGTTCTATGCTGTACAGTCTATCCTCGAAACTGTCAATTCAGAGAACGGTCAATAACAATAAACAACAATATGAGATTTCCTCTGTCTATGTACACACATCATCCTGGTAAAAACCGCTATTGCACACGGATATGGTAACGTGGTTATGGAGTGGATTTAGGAGGGACCACGGAGGGGCCGTTATTTTCTTTTCGCATGGAGCATTTCCATTAGGAGCGTCTGCGTGGGGGCGGAGCCGTTACAATGCTTGAGGTACAAATGTTCTTCGCCTCTGGCTGCCAGCGAATGGATCTCTTGGAGAATAGCTTGCATTTTGTTGAATTTATCCTAAAAAAGATGATTTATTAGCACTCGTAAAACTTCCTAGCGCACTGCCGGTCATTGTTATGTTACTAGACTGAATCGAAAAGGCAGGCTTCAAAAAACCTTGATAGTTTCAACACAAGAATAATAAATAACCAGAATCCAAACTCCCAACCGTCACCGTGTATACTGACCAAAAGCGCTGGGTGACCTTCAATTCAGCGAGAATTCCATGGGCGCGCTTACTGCATTTTGACATCTTATTATGAAAATAGTACGGAAGGCCAAATAGCTGACCCTTTTTTTTTGTAAATATGAATTCGTATCTTGTTATTTACTATATTAATAGATAATTTCGCTACGAGAAAGTAAAAATATTGACGTTTTCAGCGATTTAATCATTCCTAGGATATTAAAGATTATGTACTAATAAATAAAATTAATTTTTTTTCTAACCAGTTTATTTATTTCGACAAATTATTAACTTATGGTTTTTGATTACTCGGAAGTGAAGTTTCTGTTAATCGACTTTAATGTATAATGTAATTTAACTCGTCCATAGAGTTGAATCAGATTTATGGGAGAAAAATTTGCAAGGGTGCAAAAAGGATGTATCTTTACAAACACTTTCAAAATGCTTGATTATGTTATCTTTAAGTACAATACTGTCAAAATTTATTTGAAATGTAGAAAGTTTGTAATAGAGATATGTATTGAACAAAATCATTGTGAGGCATATTTAAACTTTCAAAGTTATCCAAATTAGAATTGATAGGCCTTTCTTGTTTAAAATATAACCAGAAATCCTGTACAGTGGGTTTTCCTTATAATTTGCCACCCCTTTAGAAACTTTATTTAGAAACACGGAAAAAATGTTCAAATGAGAGTTTCAGGATTTTTCCTGGAAATTTTAAACCAACTAAGCAAAAAAAAAATAAACAAATAACGATCGGAAAACAAGAAAATCTGAATTTTTTCTTACATGAAATGCCCTATATATTATTACAGTTTTACGATCTTCTTCCAAAAATATATAATTTGCATATATTTGGACTAGCCATTTTCAGTTATTTCACATTAAATAACTTAGTCTAGTTAGCCGCGCTTCTTGCAAGGTAGGCAATTAATAATGAACAGCATCTTAACGTCAGAATAAACATTTGCTGTCATACAATGTTTTGTTTTCCTTGGTGGTCCATGGCTGTTGTGACAAAATATCGCATTATTTGCCCGCATTGCAATAGGCGCGGCTAACTCGACTAAGTTATTTAAAGTAAAATAACTGAAAAACGGCTACTCGAAATATAGACAAACTATATATTTTTGAAAAGCGAAGGCTAAGGAGATCTTAAAACTGTAATAATATATACAGCATTCCATTAAACTATGTCACATTGCACGTGATAGAAGTGAATACTTCTTTATCGATTTCATAAGAGAGAAACAGTGTGAGAGAATCATATACTTTATCTCTCTTGCGAGACGAAAATGTCATAAACCGTGTCGTGACGTGGCCTTCAAAAATAACTTTCATGCAGCCAAAGAAGTATTCACTACAAACACATTTGCACTCGATTCGTCTCTCAATCCCGGATCTAACATAGTTAGTTTCACTTAGTCTCAACTTATTTTAGTCATTTGAGTCTGTTCCGATACGTTATAATCAATTTTAATAAATTTGGTTAGTCGTCTAATCAACTTTCAATTAGTTCGGATTAGTCTTAAATTATTTTACTTATTTAAGCCGGTTCCGATACGTTATAATCAGTTTTAATAGATTTGGTTAGTCGTCTAATTAACTCTCGGTTAGTTTCACTTAGTCTCAATTTATTTTAGTGATTTGAACCGGTTAGATACGTTATAATCAATTTTAATAGATTTGGTTAGTCATCGAATCAACTTTCGATTAGTTACACTTAGTATCAACTTATTTTAGTCATTTGAACTGGTTACGATACGATACGATATTATCAATTTTAATAGATTTGGTTAGTTTTGGTTAGTCGACGTTGAATCAACTTTCGGTTGGTTTCACTTAGTCTCAACATATTTTAGTCATTTGAACCGGTTCCCATGCATTATAATCAATTTTATTAGATTTGGTTAGTTTGGGTTAGTCGTCCAATCAACTTTCGGTTAGTTCTAATTAGTCTCATAAAAATTGAATAATTTTTTACCAACTCCATTCCGTTACTCGTTACATGGCCTTGAAAAATCACTATCATGCAACCAAAGAAGTATTCACTTTAAAAAATCCAGATTTTCTTGTTTTCCGATAGTCACTTGTTTTTTATTTGCTTATTTTTTTTTAATTTTCAGAAAAAAATCCTGAAACTTTCATGTGAAAATTTTGTCTGTCTCTTTAAATAAAGTTTCTAAGGGGGTGGCAAATTATAAGGAAAAACCCTGTGCAGCCATTACAATAATTTATTGTTGTGGTACAGCCATGAAAAACAGAGTTGAAAAACCGAAATTTTTATATATTAGGTATATCAAACGAGTCACAGAATCGCAAATTTTATTATTTTGTGAATTTAATTAAATATATCAATAAGCATTTACCACATGTTAGATAATTATTATTATTACAAAAGAAACCGTTGCGTTTGTGTTATGTATGTATACCTACATCTTTCATATCGAACATGGGAGTATAAAATGAAAAATTGCATTATAAAAGCCATATTAATCTTTTTTTTTTAACTTAAAGAATGAAAATGCATCCCAAGTATAACCGCGTATTTCCAACAGCAATTTTATTTACTACAGCTGAGCGCCTACACTGGCGAGTTTCGGCGGATCGAGCCGTTCGAGGTCACGGCAGCACAGGCGTAGCAACAAGGAAAGATTGGATTCTGGTTATTTATTATTCCTGTGGTTTCAATTGAACTTTTTTTTATAAAGCGAGGCGTTATTTTGACAATCCAACGCATGCATATACATTTAGGCAATAGATATTTTCTAACAGTGTAATAGATATTTTCTAACAGTATCAGAAATGGCTTTTGGTATCAGTAAATTCATTTTTGGATTTGATTTAGTAATGTTTATCTGTTCAGTAGCCGATTGGTCAGATGAGCTACCGAAAAAAATTATCCTGTATTTTTAAAATTACAAAGAAAAGTATTTTTATTGTCAATTGAAGTCTATGAAGAAGTATGAGCTTATATATACAACACAAAACTGTGAAGAATAATCCAATTAGGGATACACAACTGACCAATTTCAGACTTAAGTAAATGGTGAGGTTTGAGGCCTAGTGGTGTAGTGAGGGTTAAATCTGTTGAAAGCCCAGATCCGTTATAACAAGCCATTTAGATATATTTAGCTGTTGCATGGAAAATGCAGGATCTTTAGGGAGTTCTATGAGAAACAGAGGATCGCCTTGAACTACCTAGTTTTCACTTCTCTTCATGCAATATTCGAAAAACTTTTTTCATTGCTAAAACCAAAACATTTTTGGTTTTCCATTTTGGCGAACTCTGTATTTAATTTACATATAATCTAAAAGAAATTATTTAACTTTATTGTCATTAAATCAGAGCGAGGTACTAACTGATCCAAAGGTGACTTAGACTGAAAATAATAAGAACTCCAAAGATTAAAATTACTGGCCGACGTATATGTGGTGCGTGGATGAGATTTTAAAAATAATACTAGTTCTAAGTCTAGGGCCAAAGTTTGATAGCAATTTTCATAGTGACTGAAAGTATTGATTACTAAGTTTCAATATTTGCACTTGCATACATTATAGTACTAGAATATTTACCTGTATTTGAGGGTAGCATGTTATGCAGTACTCGAGGAGAGCTTGCTGGACTTGCTCATAGCCTTCTTGGACATGTTTTCGATTGGTAATCCCTCTCACTTCTGTAAAATAAGTCAAATAAAATCAACTGCATTAAAATATTTTTGTAGAGGTAGTGTCATTAAAAATTGAAAAAATGTTCAACTCTTTCACAACCCTAAATGAAAGTCATTTTTAGATTTTGAAGTGTTAGTGTAAATATGCGCATCATGGAATGATGCAAATATACAGAACTAAGGAATATAATAAATAACTAAATATGAGCAATGTTAATATCCAGTTTTATCTTAATATACATTGAATTCTTACTCTTGTCAAAATGGATAGTTTTAACTGGAGTCAGCAACTAATTTGAATTCCTTACATAATTTAATTGCCTGATCGATTTTCTTGTGTAAGTTTTGTAGTTTTTATTTATAAAACGCTGGAAATTATGTGTAAGAACAGATATCATAACGACCAATGTTTTCGCTTTCCTTCTATATTTTTAAACTGACTGAGGACACAGTGATTTAAGCGGTAATCTATTCATGAAAAAAATCATCAGATTGATCTTATCTAATTGCACCTGTCGTTGAGGCTATAAAAAATTTATAGATTTTTTTCGTTTGGCCGGTTTTTAATAAAATGTGATTTTTCCTTTTATATTCTAAAGAAAGTAACTTTTGTATGCATGTTATTGTTTAGTTGTTAAAAAAATATAGTCCATTAAATGAGCATTGAGTATGATCCTTCCTTTTCATTTTGTCTTATAATGAATTTCTTCATGATGAATGTAGACCACTTATCAAACAAGTCGAAACATCATCGGCAATATTCATGCCCTTATTATTACCAGGTAATTAAATTTACGAATTATCTACATTTGTATGCCGAGTATGCATTACTACTTAAAGAACGTTCAGGTGAACCTTGCCTGGTGGTTGAACTACTGACATGGAGTATATCAATATAACATCCGTCATGATTCTATACGGCGATGTTTACTTAAACTACCCTGGAAAAGTATACCCAAATTTCCGAATGGCACAGAGCCAATCAGAATCACTGAAGGTGTGACCAAATTGAAATGCTAGTTTACCCATGTCTTTATGATGCAATTAATTGCTTTCAACTGCTTTGGTGGTGCAGTGGTCAGATGCTGTACCTGTGATACGGCGGCCCGGGTTCGATTCCCGTCGATGTTTTTTAATTTTTTAAAGGTTATGTTTGCAAAAAGTTGTTTTTCTTCATTTTGGGCATGCCTTGGGTTTGTTTTGATTGGTTGCGCCGCCATAGCGAGCGAAGGGCCATGCGTGAAGTGAAATATTAGACATTCTAAAATAGTAAACAAACGTTTCGATTCTAATTGGCTGTGTGCGTTCGGAAACTAGGGTATGCTTGACCTTTACCATCACTATACTAATAAAAATAAGAACATGCATTACTACTTAAGAACGTTCAGGTGAACCTTGCTTGGTGATTGAACTACTGACATGGAGTATATCAATATAACATCCGTTATTATTCTATACGGCGATGTTTACTTAAACTACCCTGAACTTTACCATCACTATACTAATCATAAATTAAGAACTCATACCTGGATTAAGCAGCAGCATAAACTTAACACAAATGTAATCGCTGATGTCGAATTTCAATTCTTGCAGTTTGGCTGTAATGTTGCTAAAGTGGTCCACAAGAGTAGGCACACCCAGCAAACCCAAGCTCAGTAAATCGAACTTCTGGCCATTATGCAGCGTGGTTTCGTCAGGCAAACTATTGTGCATGCGCTGATGAATATGATCAAGCACGAGCATATCTGACCAGGAGTGTTGAAGCAGCTTCATTTGATCATCTACCTGCAAATGAGGATACTGGTAAGAAATTGCATACGGTCGTAAAATAAAATATACTCAGATTCTTGGAATCAGTTGTGTAGGCCGCAATTAGATATAAAATTACAGTCTTATCGACAAACAACAAGACAAAGACTTTTTGATTTTTTAATTACTGACATAAATTTGGCCTATAATTGGAGTCACATATACACAGGTCACAGTTGCAGATATGATTCGGAAAATTTATCTTTTTAACTTATTTTATAATTCAATTCTGATTCTAGACGTCTTTCCTCCAAATTCTATGTTATTCTTTGGATTATGGAACATATAAAGTGTGGTAATATATAGTTACTAAAATCTAACTTTAACTAATACGTCTTTATTGTTTCATCATAGGTAATTTAATAATTATAATAAATAATAGTCGATTGCATAATATAAGTTCTTGAATCGTTCAGTGACGTGATTCTTGGGTAAACATACTAGACTCGTCTAAGCTACCCTCGAGATATCAATTAGGGTTGTTGTGGTTGACATTTACATCTAAGCGATTTTCTATGGATGACATTACCACACGCCACTAAAGAAAGAAAACTGACTGTTAGCTTGTATTATTGACATTTGCGTTTGGTATGGTTGCTAATTTAAATTATGAATACGACCTTTATTACTGACCAAAGATTGGTTGGCAAATACCAACTGGGTATTGTATTTAAAGAGCAAATGTCAATTGCTATCAATACGGTCAAGAAATATGATTAATAGTTGTTGTTGAAGCGTCTATTTAGGAAATGCAGAATTTAACGATCCGTTGGACTATTCTCTGCCACTTCTTTTCATATTCCTGATGACAATTGGGTGGTATCTCAATTTTCAGTTTGCGTGACAGTAGATTACAAAACAAATCAAAATTTCCGTAATGACAGTTCCCTTAGTTCTACTCTATAATTCTATGTTAATACAGGTTTATATTATCATTATTATCTAGGTTATATATGCACGAATATTCCTCCCACTTAATCCGAGGTTAAACCGAAACAAATTTATTGTACCTAACTAACAATGGGTTGGTGAATTGAACAATTTTGGTAGTAACCTACTTAAGCTAAAATTGAAATGACAATCGTTGCGTTCGGATTAAAAAATAATTGCAAAAACCTGCCTGAGTCATAACCTCAATTCATGGCAGAAACTAATTTAAAAAAGTGTATCGCGTCGATTTTTATTGAACTTGGCCTGAATTGCCGCCATCATTTTCACTTTCAAGTGTTTGCTTACTTTACGTAATCGTCATATTGTGTTCTCTCTTCTCGGTCATTCTCACTCTTACTTTGCGTGAATTTGTGTCAGCAGTGTTGCCAATATTGTAATCTTTAATGGTGTGGTAGCCGTTTTGAGGTGGTAATTCTTTCTAAGTTATAGGAACTCGTATTTGAGTAAGCTCGTGCAAACCAATTTAATATGAAAAGCAGCTATTTGGTTCTTTACGTTTCTGTTCTAGTCGAACAACGCAGTGAAGTGTGGCCATGTTTTTAATTTAAACTTGTAAACAATTCATTTGACTATTTTCATTCTCGATTATGATACTTTAATGCATTTTGTGGTAATAATAATAATACGATTATTTTTGTTC
Source organism: Pissodes strobi (assembly GCA_016904865.1). Lineage (NCBI taxonomy): Eukaryota > Metazoa > Arthropoda > Insecta > Coleoptera > Curculionidae > Pissodes > Pissodes strobi. The sequence continues at coordinate 234,752 of MU182073.1, forward strand.
GACGCTCACGGCTTGTTGGTAATTTCCTTAGTATTTTATTTTGATCCGCTATATTTTTTTTCACAGGAAGTTAAGATTTAATAATTACTTTTGTTTTCGACTTGAAGGTTTTTCCTTGTTGAACAGATAGGTTTTGTTAAAAATTAATACAGGAATATGGCCTTTGTTTAATTCTCTATTATATCTATCTCATACATTTTAACTCGCAATTCTTATGAAAACTTGCCGAGCCAACAATGATTCAACTAGTATGAAATATCGTTAATATTCAGTCGGGTACTTAATGGAACTTAATTTCGGTTCAAAGTTTATCAAGTAGGTATTATTTTCACGCAAGTCGTTACAGAAGACAGCCATGCGTAAATAAAATTTACATTTAATAAATTTTAATTAAGGTCTTGCGGCTTGCGGCCACATCATTCTTTCCTTACTTGCGAGTGTTTTTGCATGTTTTGTGATGTAAATATGAGGGTAGCAAGTTCTGTCTAAGAAGACAGTGAACAGAACAGAAGTACTGCTATTTTGAGCTAAAATACAGTATTATGGCAAGAACTGTTTGTCAGATGTACTATTGAATAAAAAGTTATATATTTCAAAGTAAATACATATAGTGTTGTTGGAATGTATATAAATATATGTGTTTACATTTCTCTGATTTCATCAATAAGTGCCTTCTTGTTTGGATAAGTTTTGATGGACTTAAGGCCTCTCTGATAACTTTGAAACCCTAATGTTGTTTCCTTCAAATATGTTGTTTGAGAAATATGCATGAAGGAATTCTCAATGACATTTCTCATTCCGCAAAAGATAACGTCAAATGGGACTAGGTTCAGCTCTCAATAGCTTCAACTAAAAAAGTTTTATCCATAATGCCGAAAAAGAATTTCTACATTCGACGCACGTTTCGCTAACCATGTTAGCATCATCATGAGATGATTAATAAAACAGTTTTAATCATCTCCTGACGATGCTAACTAACATGGTTAGTGCAACGCGCATCGAGTGTAAAATAGTATTGAGCATTTAATGATGGCTATTAAGACACGAGCATGAGGGGGTCTTAATAGCCATTAAATGTTAGTTGCATATGCTCTTTTTTCTACGACCAGTCATAATAATGAAAAATAATCTTTATTTTTTAAGTTTACTAAGTACATTGATTATGAACTGTCACAATTGACAAATTTTAAATCTGTCATGATCATGGCTGTCTTTGATATTGACCGAATATCACTGTTGAATGTGAATTTTGATTGGTTATAACCCGGTTTAGCAATTAAATGTGAGTATCGCAATGAGCTTCATTATGATACTGGTAGTAAATGTCTAATAAATCAATTAAAGTATAGGAGTAGAAAAATTCTGTTTCAGTATTGTGGATAAAACTCTATTTTAGTGCCTTTTGCTAAAGGATCCAAACCCCAACTTAGTTGGCTCAGTAGCTTAGCAGCATTAAACCGACCCTTGTACACATGTTATGTCATACTTGGCTCCGTTACTAAAAAGTATCATAATCATAGTTCAGACATTCGTGATTTAGTTCAAGCGGGCGTGGCCCTAGCAAAAGTTAAGCTAGCTGACATGATTAATTCAAATATTAAGGGCCATTATTTTAAACTCCTATTAGTCACTGCTAAAGTAATCAGTGTTTTCAATATAATACATCTATTAATATACTGACATTGGTACATCCGAGACACTGATTAATTTAATGAGTCATTAAAGTGCATAATCGAAGTTCAAAGTAGTAGCCCTAAGGTTTTCTCGGTCAGCCTCTTGCTAAGTAAGTCTTGCTTCCTCAGTCCTCATTGAATTGTTTAAATTTTTGTATCATTTTTAAGTAAGTAGATCATTTATTTTAATTTGTTATAATTTTTGGCAAGGTGAGTGACTTAGAAATGGACTGGTTGAAGAACCATCACCGATATGCAAAAAATTGTACTGCTTAATGATTTAATTATCATCTCATGTCCAAGATAATTTATAAAATCAATAAAAATAAGTTGTTTCGCTATATGAGCAAATTATATATTTAAAGTATAATGCAACATCAGCACGTCATCATAAGAGTTTAGAGGCTATATATGTCAATACTGAGGGGTTTATGGTTCGGACGAGAAATCTTTTGCACCTGTATATAGGTATTGAAGTAGAGTTAAAACCACCGCCTACTAAACAAATAATGAAGTAACCATTAACGAGCGAATAATAAATAAATCCGCACCTCACGACACAACTTTCGATTTTTCTTCCATTACATAGTATAGTAGGATCTTTCTTTATGGGTTGCCATTGTTTCATAATAGTTGTGAAGCGTTCTTGACCCACTAACAATGGCCTACTTGAGCAACTAAACGCGCAGTGCGAGAGAGAGAGATGGAGTGGCGACATAGGAGGGAGAAAAACGACGTCGTGGGTGTGTTTGTATCTACATGGAGCTGCATGCGCGTACGCTTATGAATACTAGATACCTCGTTGAACGTGGCTAGCTATGTTTCCTGAATTTTATCATCTATTTTATGGAGACGGGGAGTCATGCTATGTCTGCTGCACAAACCGATAACTAAACGTGAAGCATTGTTGCCATGTCGCGGATAAAAATAAATGTTCAAATAAATTTATATTGGAATCTCTTATTATTAAAAACAGTATTGCTTTCGAAATTTTGCATCTTTCATTTTTATTGCATTAAATATCGACTTAAAAACCTCATATGAAAAGAGAATATGACCAATAAAACTATAAGTTTAAAAAAATAGGCTTGAAAACCTGAAATATTTGAATAATATAAATAGATAAGAGTTGCAAGGAAACTATATATAAATATAAACCTAAACCTCAGTGAACACCAAGTGAAAATTGCATTGATTTGTCTAGATTCTAGATTATGTTTTGTTTAGTATTTAACTTATTGTATTTGCAATAGCAGGAAATTGCCTACACATCAGCAACAATACTAAATACCAGGCAACAAGGACAAAAGTAAATAATATGTTAAATATTGTGAATTATAAGAAACACAAAAATTGAAGTAAATGTTTTGTTTGTTCCTAGCTAATTTTAAAAGTGGTGGAAGCTATAAATATGATAACAAATTGAAATTATTTATTTATTGCATTAAAGATAGCAAGAACTACAGTTTAGAAGATTCTGCCAGACCATTAAATTTTAATATATCTACAGTTCATTTTCAGACTTGGAAGGAGATCATTCTGCGGACGGACAACTCTCTGTTCCCAAACTTTCCAAATGTTTCCATCTTCCATGTTTCCTTAAAACCTTTTTAAGTATGTCACTTAAATGTTATCAACTAGCTTCTAGAATTCTCCATAATGTTGCTCACACAATTTTGCGTTGGGTTACATCGTTTTACATGGATATAAAACATAGTGTGTTGTGTGTAATCAGGTATATGAATTTTTTAATGAAGTTGGTAGTAGTAGTATTCAGTACAACATAAAATAATCTGTATATAATTTTATGTTTAATTAATTAAAATTATTATTTAATAAATAATAATTTTAATACAAAAAATAATCTGTATGGAAATGTTTAGGTATATTTTTAATAAACCGATATCCTTTGTACTTTGTACCAATCATAATATACGGAAATTTTAAACATTTGAATGCCTGGGTTTACAATTTTATCTTTAATTTTTTCGCTTCTGCTTTAAATGCTCGTTGCTTCTTATTTCTCCGAAAATTGTTTCATACTACTTTCTGATATATTTGAAATTAGTTATGACTATCGAAGAACTTTTCAACACATATAGACCTGCAATCTTTGCTTCACTATTATTTGCGGAAATACAAAGTGTTGATTAAGGTTATGACAAAGTGCTCTGACGTTTCAGTTGGCAGAATCTGCATTGTTCGTCAATGGTTTTCCCCATTTTCTTGAGGTGGTACCTCCAGAGCCCATGTCCAGTGAGTTTTATAATTTTTTTTTTGTAGCCTGAGAAGCTTTTTGTGTAGTTAGGCGAGTGAGAGATGAGTCTCTTGGCCGGTCTCTGCCCAGGTGCATTGGCCCATTGTGTCTCTTTCCGCCTTTTTTCCTGACTTCCACTTCAAAGGAGCGATCAAAATTGAGTTTTGTTTCCATTGTATCGATTGGTTTGGTCATCACCTCTATCTGGATGTCCTTCAGAATTTTAAGGTGATCAGTCCTGACTTCAGTTTTTGTGTCTGAGTGACTCTATCCATTCCAGTGCAGGCCTCCTTTTCTATCCATATCTGCAGCGGATTCAAGCTTTTCCAGTTATCCAGTAAAATATATTTTTATGATTTTGTGAGTTTGATTCTTTTACTGATATAAACATCGCAGAAAAAAATATTTTGATGAAGGAATAACGCAAAAACAAAAAAAATGCGAACTGATATAAGCTTATATTTACAATATCAAGTTTATTCAGCCTTACCTTAGGTTTAAACCTGTGGTAATGTTTAACTTGATATTGTAAATGTCAGATTAAAACCATGTAACTGTATACATGCATTTTTAAAAATATCTTAAGATTCATTGCAAATACAATACAAAAGACAGCACCAATGATAGAAGCTCTTCCTTGTGATCATGAAACTGCAGACTACAGGTGCTAGAATTTTACGTAGTTATAACTATGAAATTATACAAAATCTATCATTATTACGAGATTACGACAAACGTTGAACATTGTTAATGCAATTGCAGGTAAAATAATTGTATAGAAATTAACCTATTTGCATTTAAAGATTCTTGAGAGTGGATATATCAGATAGAAGAATTTGTCATTTTTATGAAGGTGATTCTATATTATATTGTTAATAGTTATTTAGTTAAATATGACATAAGAACTTGTTTTGATAATAGCTCATTATTTACTTTAATGTCTAATTTTAACCTAACTAAGTTCAACACAGTAATACTTAATACATACAATTTCAACAATCGGAATCGGAAAATCTACTACTTTCATTTTTCGGCTTTACAGAAATGTAATTTTACCTATAAACTCGAAATTGTAAGTGTTGTATCAATTTGAGTAAACCGATTAACCGATCCGATAAGATTTTGCCGTTTGAATGGCAACGTTATAAGATAAGACAAAGACTGCTAGTGAGTTTAATGCAATTGCGCCATCGACCGGCGTTTAATGGCAACAAAACTGCTTTTCAGCGAGCAGGCACGCCATCATTAAATTATTTAAATGCGGCTCAATTTAGTAAACTAAAAATTGCTCAATTGCAGCCTGAGATTACAGAGTTCGACTTGGCTTAGTATTTAGGTCGTGGACAATATTGCACACATAATATGCCTACAATATATGCGGTAATTGTTTTGTCCCCTATTTTAATCGAGTTTGTGGGTACAATGTTGTTTAAATTTTATTTTCTCCTAATTTATAAACAAAGTATCTTACTTTGGTTCAAAATGATCTAATAAAATAAAATAAGTAATTAGAACATAATATCTATTGTTTAGTTCATATTATTTACTATTGTCTCGCGAAATAGAACTCGTCGTATCGGGTACTTTATTGTAAATAATCGAAATAAGAATAATAAAATGATGCTTAGACGAAATACTGAAAAATGAAAAAAAACAGAAGAAATTCCTACTAAAATGCAAAACAACCGTAGACAAGCCAATGTCACAAAATAAAATAACAATCTTATGTGCCACTGCTATGAGAGCAATGACAGCATTCAAGTCAATCAGCAAGGAAGGTATTCGAGAAGGTACCTAACTGTGTAAAATAAAATAAATCCGAAGATTTTAATATACAACGATATTTATATAAATATCACCGATTATCACGATGTTTGCCAACTTTGAATATATGACACCAGTACCTATTGCTTTAATTTTTAATGAAAAAAATAACAGACATGATTTTAATTCTTAAGTACTGAAATATTTTCCATAAATCTGATAAAACCAAATATCTTTGTTGTCAAGAAAGGTCTATAAAAGTTAATTTCAAGAACTTAAGAAATCACTAACTAATACAAACCTTGAGATCCTTGAAAAATATAGAGTTTCTTGCCCAGTCGACTTGCGAAAACAAATTCTGATCTAAAACTTTACACATAAGTTCGAACAAGTCTACCTCACATTGATTGTACGTTTGGCTCTGTAAGAGTCCGTATAACGAGTTCTGCCATTCCCGATCGTCTATGGCTTGCACGAAATCGCGAATCAGCGGTGACACTTTGCCTTGGGGCACCCCAGGTACTACCGAGTCAAACTGGAACGTTTTGGGACTGAGCGAGTGAGGGGAAGTTGTGGTAGAGTTGGCGGCGCCCCACAATTTTTGATCGATACTGGGATTTTGCGTTGGACCGCTCGGAACGCCAACGATCTGAAGTGTTGGTTGTTGGGTACCGGAAAGTTGCATCTGCGAACTTACTTGACCAAGGGCGACTGCTATTGGCGAGGGTGATGAGTCTGGGGATGACGTTAAGGAAGAAACCTAGAATGGAAAATGTTAATTAGATAACATTGTACACAATCAAAGCACAAAAGAAATTATTATACCATTCGAATGTGGTTAATAAAATAAATAATAAAATAATAATAAAATTAATTTTATAGTGCAATTTTGGTATAATGTCTTGTTTTTAGCGCGTGCACCAGGTTCATGACATCGTGCAGCAGTTCGGTAAAATTGCACACAATATAAAATGCAATTGTTTTTTGAGTGCATCCAGCGACAACGAAAAAACTAATATTACCTTTAATTTAAAGACAAAAGGTGTTCATAATAATCAATTTTATTTAGTAATTACAAAATTCGGCGCTTATTACTTTTTTTATCAAATATATATGTATGTGTATGTATGAGTTAAGTCTATTTAGCGCCTGTATTAATGAAATAACTGGTTGCCATTTTTGTAACAACGTTAACGCACTGCAAGTGCTACAATGTTATGTTCTGACAATGACATAGTGCGATTTGTTGCGGAACAAGTTTTGCTAAATGACAATGGTAGAAGTAAACCATATTCCGTATGTATCTCCAGTAAAAGGCTTAAATAGGCGTAATAAACTAGGGAGCATAAATCTATAGCGGCGCTTCATATTTTGCAGTGTTAGTCCACTTAACATTAAAATAGTTTAACAAGGACTTAGGAGGTAACAAAATACGCCAAAAAAATGCAATTAAACAAATCTTAGTTATATTATAAGATTTTTTATAAAACTAACGCGTAAATAAAGAAAACACCCTGAATTTGTTGGTGCATAACTATAGCGCCTATTGTTCGTCTCCATTTTTATGAATTAATTCAAATATTCTATTATTCATACTGTCCACCAGGTTATTTAAGACTTCAAGCTCCAAGTTGACCCAAATCTCTTCTGGTAGTTTACGAAGAGTATCGTGCTTCTTATTATTGGCATTCAACCGTCGAACAATAATTCTCCAGAGGTTTTCAATTGGATTTAAATCCGGCGAACATGCTGGCCACTCCAATAAAATCAGTTTCTTTCTCACGGAACCACTCCCTGGGCTCTCTGCTAACGTGAATTCGAGCATTGTCTTGCTGAAACTTGAAATAAACATTTTTGATTCCATTAAAAAAAAGGAAGCAAATGATCTTGAAGCACATCAGTATATTCTCTGCTATTCATGCTTCGTGTTGGTGGATAAGCTAGGGTCAAAATACTTTCGCTTCTAACAACACCATTAATGTCTACCCCTAAAATTGCGCTTTGAGAGAATTTCGGGTTCTTTTCAATTCGTCTGGATCCTCAAGTCTAAATTTCATTTCATCAGAAAAGATCATCAAAAATTATGTTTTTTCTAAATAATTTAAACTTTCTACTAAATGATTAAATTACGTTATTCCATTGACGATTTAAATTTTCTCGTGCAAATTCTAGTATAGCCTGCTTGTATCTAGGCAGTACTCTTTGGATTTTTCTGAATTTCCTGCAAACAATGTGACCACTTCTCTTTAAAATTATCCTAATCGTTCATTGAGAAACGTTCACAATACATTCGTTGGCGGGTTTCTTACAAATCTTTAAATTATTGCTTGCGGAAGCAGTCATTCTTCTCTGTGTTCGTGGTGAGGTTCTCTTCTTCCGATTGCCTTTCTTTTTTGACCATTGCCGACGATATCATTTAAGTAATTTGACAGAAGTTTACGCGAACGATTAAATATTAAATCAATTTCCCTTCGACTAAGTCCTTGATCTTGTAGTGCCAAAATTTTCCTCTCTTCCATTTCAGAAAGACAACACAAAGCAACCTTTGATTTGTTTATTTTTTTATTGAAACCGTCAACAGAATAACGTAAGTTAAGAGACGTGAGAATGAAATTTATAAATTTAGGATGTTTTCTTAATTTATGCGTAAATTTTTTCAAAAAAAACCCTTAAAAAACAACTAAAATTCGCTTGATTACCGTCTTTTGGCGTATTTTCTTAATTCCTAAGTCCTTGTTAAACTATTTTTATGTTAAGTGTAAAAACACTGCAAAATATAGGGTGGCGCTATAGTTAAACCACGGCATAATTATTGTTTATTATGCCGTGGTTATGCTCCCTTGTTATTTCACCCTTGTAAAAAAATTCAAAATAATTTTTTGCCAGACATCAAGAATCATGTCTTACATATTTAAAAAAATCTTAAATTGTTCAGAAATTTGTCTAAATAAATAATATAACGTTTGTGTTTGATATGTAGGATTGCAAATGAGGAACTTTAGTAAGTACAGTAAATAACAAAATCTAAAAATAATATTTCCTTTTTTACTAGTCAGACATGCAAGTTACTTCACATTACTTTATAGAGTGTTCAATCATATGGATGTAGGTCCTTGCTGTTGGCATGTGTTAAAAAATCCAAATGTTGAAATATGTAAATTTGTATTGGTATATTTTCTATCTAAGAATATGATACATGTTATAATAACTTCTTTAGAATTTTAATTGTTTAGATTCGATCAATATTTTTAGGGGTCAATAGAAAACCTACCTGAGGTATTTGTATTTCCTGTTTAATATGAATATTGGCAAATGGCGAGGTTCCAGGTTGATTGTTGTATAGTCCATCGGAAGGTAGTTGAGAACCTCGCAACGTTTGCACAGCCAGTTGCCTTTGCCTCATAATTTGTAACTTGCGCGCTCTGTCCCTTTTGTACATTGGCCCAAATTTGTTCCTACCACCTCTCATGCGATCTGCCCGAACAGCTGAAAAAAAAAAGAGTAAATGATCAGTATATATCAGACTTTATGAAGAAAACAATTTTAAGTAATTTTTCAGAATTCATCTGAAATAGAATTGCAATTAAAACAATTATATTATCAATTATAAGTTATAAAGAGTGAAACAAATCTACATACTTGGGCGTGATCAAGGTATCCTATAGGTACGGTCTTAGTTTCCGTGTCGGGATAATAATAAGGTATTAGGCATGCAGCAAGTATGAGGAATAGGAGAAAAATCCTATTCGTTGGCTCGTAAGACTGGCGAGACACGAAATATTTGATTCGGCAGCCAATTAAGAAGGAGACGCTAAATCGTTGATGTTCTTTAGACGAATAAGGTGCATAAAACAAGGTTATTTTAGATCTACCACTACGTTTATTTTGATACATGGAAGCCAGCTTCAAAAAATGGACTAAAATTGAGTTCAAATCTAAAATATTTTAAGGTTGACTTCAACGAAGCGGCTTCAGATCACGACATAAACAAGAATTTAATCATGTCTAAATTCAGTTATAAGAAATGTAATCGTCAACTGAGTTTTGGTTTACTGTCTAATTACTTAGAATATATCAATATGTTGATAGAATGAACATAAGAAGGACTGCTTGCAATATTTTACGTCATCTACAGTTACGGCCAGAAGTTTTCCGGCAGTAAGATTGTAAAAAATTTTCATTTTCATGATTTTTAGTAAAAGGGACTTTTACCCGGTACAAAAGCCAAAGTATTGAACGATTTTTCTATTCGTAAATATATGTAGTTTATTATTAAAAAGTAAAAAAAATACTAAACAATTACATGAAACAGTGAAACGATAATTATATATATGTAATAAGAATACAGATACTAATCTTTTAGTGCTTCCCCATTTTACCATATACTCGTACGTAGTTAATCCAGTACAGAGTTAAGCTTTCTGGGCATCGAGGTTATCAAATCACGTAGTTAGGGTTTATTCCTTCCTATACCTTTTCAATTTTCTGCCTTAATTTATCAACATTTTGCGGCCTAAATTTGTCCACATTAATTTCTGTCACCAAAACATTTTCCATGTTATTGTCACGGCGAGCGATCTGTATGATTTTGGGCTACGCTATACAACTAACTTGCCACGTCTACGTTATTTCAGCATGAATCAGCACTTATCGAGAAGATTGCGGAGGGCTCTGTTATTTTTCCGATATAGTGCGGCCGGGCCGAGAGTAATGGAGAACCGGCGCGAACGCTTCCGGAATAGTTCCGATATAGATTCGACTAAATATAAATAGCGCGCAGAACGCGTGTGCAGTTGCAAAATAACTATATTTGTAAAGTTATAATAGTATAGAGGGCTTAATTGTATGCAGTGACAAGGAATAAAGTCAGTATTGTTTTAAAATAGTAAAAGTTGTGCTTTTTGTCAGAACCCAAGGGTAAAACGTAACAATATTAATATATGGGTTATGTGAAGGCCAGAACTCTAATATTTTAATGTGCCATCCATTCTGTTATGCGTCGTGCTGTAATTCAGGGTTCGAAAATACCATGATATTTAAATATATATCATATCACATGATATATATCGGATATATATCCGATATATATAATTTTCACAATAGTATTATTTAATACAAAAAAAAACAGCATTCTTTCATGCCTAAACTTTACTTTAACACAATTAACGCATTAGCAAAAAGCTATATTCTAAGAAGCAAAACCTTTGATTCTAACATTTCTAACTCAAATTAAAAAGAAAAAATATTTAAAAAACAAGCAAATTATTTTATTAACATTGAAATCTTTATCTGATGAATGATTTATATCAATAATGTTATTGTTCTTAGGAATAATAACTTCAGAATCCTCAGATATGGCTGGTTCGCATGCCCATTCATTGTTGTTTTTCTTTTTGTCTATATTTTGATTCATGCAGTTGAACATGAAAACTAGTTTACTTTTTTTGGTTTCCTACGCGATTCCGTAAATAAGATAGGACCAAACCAAAAGAAGCTCTTTCTTCTAGATGCCACTGCAATATGTAACTCTTCACACAATTCTAAAAAAGTATTCTTGTTGGCCAGTCTGAGTCCAATACAGGAACCGATTTCCACCACGTTAATGGTGAAATAACCCTAAAATAATCCCCAAAAAGTACTGTGGAAATAGGCTTACTTTGATATAAGAGACATTACAAATGGAACAGAAGTACTGCTAATATTGTTTAAATACTGAAAAGCCTTCCCCCTTTTTGAGTAGATGTTAAATGTCGTTACAAAAATCGGTAATGTTTGCTAGAAAATGAATTGGGCCAAGTCCCATATTTTTTCTTTCGAAGAAACTTTTTCTTATTGAAGATGGCTGTCCAATTCTAATTTATGCCACACCTCTACACACACAGAAATTGGTGTATAGTCTATCTGAACCGTATCAAGACCTATGGCTTTTGAGTCTACGCGAGAAATTAGATCAGTGGCATTTAATGCAATCTGGGCATCATGAGAATTTTTATAATGTCACTTTCGATAACATCCTTATGGCATAACTGAACCAATACTCCCATATTGTCTAAAAATTACTTAATTGCATTGTTGCGATGCTTGCTCCCGCGGCACCCATCGATACAGTTATTGTTATTACCATGTTATACAGAGGCATATTGAGGAGTTTTCTAATATTTGGAATGGTGGAAAACATTTTTAATTTATTAAATAAAGTTATCGAATATATCGGATATATATCAAGCTACAAATATCATGATACATATCCTGATATATATCACTTGATATATATCCTCCGAACCCTGCGCTGTATGAACGGGACTGTTATCTTGTTGATAAATAAAGTTTCTTTTAGGAAATATTTGCACAACAGGAGGCAGCGTCATAAATTGTATAATATTTTGGTATACCTGCGTTACAAATTGTCTTTGAATAAAATTGAATTGAAAGTTTGTATTTCTTGCAAAATCTTTAATAGTAATAAAATGCAGAGCGCTTTCGGCCATAGGCCATCATCAGTGCTTCTTTGTCAGGAACCAGCACAGTCGAGTCAAACAATCAAACTCTTGGATACCACATAGGTTAAACATTGAAATTAAAATCAAATTAAAATTACATCACAAATCACACAGAAAGAGGGGGCTGTTATAACCCATTTTTCAAATTTTGAGCGGCTAGGTACATCTTTAGCGACTTAACCCTTTGCCGGTTTTGGTTTTGAATGTCATGTCATGACAACCAGACCCGCGCTTTCATGTGGCGCTGTAACGACAATCTTGAACGAATTCCTTCTCAAAACTTCCACCATGTCTTTGGACGGCCACTAACTTGCCTTCTTTCTAAAGAATGGGTTTCTTGCTTGGTTTCTTGTCATTTCATTTTAACATGCACCGTACTTTTTGTTATGATGAGCTTTTCTGCAACGGCTCACGCACTCAAACCGCCCTGAACAGAATGGCTTATCAGTGTTTTTTGCTATTGAGTTAAGTTTGGAATTTCACACTGAAATGAATGCACAATGTGTGTGTTTGACTTTTAAACTTTTGGCCGTCACTGTACATGGTTTTTACCATTCGAAGAATATTTTAAACACGTTGTTACATTTTTAGCGTCGAGCTGAAATTAGTGCCATAAACTGACGTAACTTAAATTATGAAGTGCAAAAAACTGGATTCAAAGAAGCGCCCTTGAAACTGTTGAAATAAACGTAGTGTATAAGCCAGACAATCGTTCGACATCCTGTCAGTTATTTTTTTATTTATGTTCTTTTTTAGGAGTCATTTTTACAATGGAATGGACACATTCAAGATGTTGAAACGGATTGAAATTTCTTAAAGCACTAAAATAAACGAACATCAGGCTTATATACTGCAGGTAAAAATTTCCTTACTATTATGTCTATACAGGATAGAATTAAACAGCAGGTGCGTCACATATGTAGACGGTATAACATGACATCGCTTCCTAGCAGACAATTAATAGGAGGAGCATTAGATTCTAAAAAAGCGGAAACAAGTAATTTGCGATGATGCAAATTCATTGAAACCAGCTGTTATTTCGTGCGAAAAGGGGGAAATATTTTGGTTAGCACATTCGGTCTCTCTTAAATATCAAATGTGAAACATGCCAAGGTTATATCATGTTGAAATCGTGCTGAACCATTTAAGATTATTTTTAGCCATTGTGAGAACAAAGAACCGAACCACGAATGATTCCCACAATAATAACCCGTTTAAAGAACATATTATTGCATAACACTTTCCGAAAAAAGGCTCAAATGCTATCGGTCACCTATACAAAAGAAATACCTTGATAACATTAGCGGCCTTGTGTTACTTCCATAATATAATCAAAGAAAATCCGCGTACTGCTGCATTGCCGAACGTAAATTTCTCAAAAATAAACCGTATATTTTGTGGCGGCGCGACTGGAGTAGCCTTGAGAATAGCCTCTCTTACTATAATTAGCACAATCAACTTGCGGTGTATTTGCCTGTGTGTAATTTTCATCTGTTTATTATTGTATGATGGGAACAACATGGAAAGGGCTGCGCTGAAGTTTGCAGATGCTTTTTAAGAATTTAATTTGAAATTTAAGGTTCATCAAGTGGTTTTATTTTGCCTCACTTGAGAATAAGTATTTAAATTTGAAGACACGTTTGAATATATCTATAGATTATTGAAAAATAAATCGTATAAATACAAGGTTTTATCTTCCAACGTTCAAAGAGAGACCCTCGGAGAGACCAGATGTAAACTTTTAATATTTAAAGTACTAATGACAAACATCAACGGGGCATGCCGAACGAGAAAAGCCAAAAACTTTAAAAACAAACAATTAGTATCAATTCATACTATATTATATATGTTGTTTGGTTGCTTAACATCTCATCGATACCATCGTGATGTAACCAGACTCATTTCAGAAGTTAAAACCTTCCTCAATAATCAGTGTTATTTAAATTATAAACGGATAATATTACGTGCGATAAATAGTTACAACGAATCATATGAACAATTGCACCGCGTAGCCAGAAAACTCGCCGTGTCTATCCACAAGCATGCGCTACCGAAATGAAAGTTTAAGTATTACGTTACAATACGGCATTTCGTTTCGAAACTTTTTGATTTCACTTCTTTTCTGGGTTTATGTTTGGGTACTGTACGGTTTCACTTCGCATACAAAAGTAGAGTAAAACTGCCGAAATTTGCTTAAGTAATACTAACACGAGTAACCGAACGATTTATTTCGAAGCTTTGAAATAGAAAAAATATTTATTACGATTAAACATAAGATTCTTGTTTATTTCCTAAAACCTGAACAAATTTTCCACAAGCTAAAATGCTAAAACATTGTTTTTTAATAAACAACAGCAGTGCAATTTTTTTCTATTGGGGGCCCAAACGTTAACGAAAATATGGACCACTAGTTTGCTTTTTTTCTGACTATAATTTTAATATCAGAAATTTGGTGATCTATAATGTGGACTAAAATACTTTGTGGTCATTAAATAATATTTTGCTAAACTTTCTTATTTTCCGATAAAACTTAGTTCCGTGAAAAGTTCAAAGCGTCCGCAGTTTCAATTCGGAACAATTATTGCCGTTCTCGACGCTGCGCTGTGGTTTTGCAGGAATCGGGAAATGACTTTAACGCATCGCGGATACAGCAATTTCCCAAACAGATATTCCTTATATTATATTCTAGTAAATTGCCATATTTTTCGTCAGTTTCAGTTGATTTTATTTTTAAACATGTTCCTCTGGTTCCTGCAAGGCAATCGGCCACTCTCCTGAAAGACTAACAATCGTCTAATAAATTGAAATATTCGTTTGATACACATCCTTACAAGAAAATCTTCTGGATGAACATCCACTGTGAAAGAAAATTTAAATATGAGGACACAAATTTTGCAATTAAAGTTACTCGTGCCTCGTGAAGGGCCAATATCAATATTATGCTGGTAACTTTGCCAACAAGATAATTGTCATGGATATCATTGTTTTTATGATAATTGTCTTCTTGGTAATGTTAACTAAGAGATATCTTTACTAAGGTAAAATAAATATAACAAAGGCAACGCAATATATTTCAAATCGTCAATGAAACTTTAACAATTAAGTACTGTCAATTAATTTATTTATGTTGGTTAACCTAAACGTAACATAGGATTTAAAAATCTGAGCTTTTATTTCGGGGTTAGGCAGAACCTTAATCCCAGAAATACATTAAAGTGGCTACGCTATTCCTGCCAACATGTTAACACCATCGACCACAGTGTCAGTGAAGTTCAGATTAGTTCAGGAGCAGATCAGCTTTCTCTGGCCTTGAAACGAGTTGGTTGCGTAACACAAAGACCGTC
>MU182073.1:250689-272938 GCA_016904865.1 Pissodes strobi
TGTAATGTCTCTTATATCAAAGTAAGCCTATTTCCACAGTACTTTTTTGGGGATTATTTTAGGCTTATTCCACCAATAACGTGGTGGAAATCGGTTCCTGTATTGGACTCAGACTGGCCAACAAGAATACTTTTTTAGAATTGTGTGAACAGTTACATATTGCAGTGGCATCTACAGCAGAGATTGAAAGGGCTTTTTCTTCTTTTGGTTTGGTCCAATCTTATTTACGGAATCACTTAGGAAACCAAAAACCAGTAGACTGGTTTTCATGATCAAGTGCATGAATCAAAATGTAGACAAAAAGAAAACCAACATTGAATTTGTATGGGAACCAGCCATATCTGAGGATTCTGAAGTTATTGTCCCTAATAGTAATAACATTATTGATATAAATATTTCATCAGATGAAGATTTCAATGTTAATAAAATAATTTGTTTGTTTTTTTAATATTTTTTTCCTTTTAATTAGTTAGAAATGTTAGAATCAAAGAAAAATATTGACTTGCACCCTGTTTTTGAATTTTTTTTTGAGACGCCCAATAATAAAAAAAATGTTATAGGCGGTGGCACTTTATAACGTGTAACCCGTCACATCCCAAAACATATAAAATTACTTTTATGTTATTTACTTCCAAGACTACAATATTTACCAAAGTTTCGTAAGAAAGTATGATTTGAAGTTCGTTATAATTGGTTAACAGAAAACTAACAATGAAGAAACTGTTGCTGATAAACAAAAAGCAAATTCAATTTTATTTTACAAATACAGTAATTTCTATTTTACAGAGCCATTTAACAACAACTCACTACAAATTGAAAAATACATTAGAAAAGGTAAAACAACATTTTGCCTCAAATAGTGTCAGTGAAACAACTGAGATGGATATTAATATTAAAATGGCTCACTTCACTACAGGCTGGATAAAAATTGCAACAGCTTATGCAAACCGAAATTATTTAAGTCTGCTCTGTTGTTTCCTTAGAATAAGTGGAATTTTGGAATAACATTACAGTCTAATAAAATCGATCGTCTGTGTAAGGTCACATATTTATATACGCTTTCGCGTAGCGTATATAAATCTGTGGTAAGGTCTAAGGCATCTCAAAGCTTCGAGCAAGAGTGGATTCAGTCACCTGTATTTTAACGGAATGGTTTGGCATACGTTTTTCGATTAACGTGCGAGTTAAGTTAAACTGAATTGGAATTATGATTGTAAATCAACTTGTAAACTAAAAGAACTTCTTGGACAACAAATTAAATCAAACGAATTAAATATTTTCCTTACATAGATTAAAAACCGCATAACAAGACTTTTTATGGTTTGTTCTGGGTGCACTTCTATCACGCTGCAGCAGGCATCTAGGTCGTCTATGTTTGCTTGGAATCGAGTCTTTTATTATTGAAATACCTGCGATCAACAAAAATCGAGAGTGTTTTAAATACTTAAATGTAACTATGTCAATAGGTGCACGTTGCCGGCGCGAGATAAACAATTACTAGCCATTATTGCAACAGGTTGATTGTTCTTAGTTTATAATGGGCGTGAGCACACAAATATTTCGTCGATGTAAAATTATGCAGTTAATCTGGGATATAAAATTCTTTAAAGCAACTAAAATATCAGTAAACGAGCCAATTTAAGATAAAGCTTGTAAATATGTTTGAATGAACCTTGTGTAAGCTCTCTCGAGACTTCCGAGGCGGGATTACAAGGCCATTCGCAATGAACGCGTGAAACATACGAATCTACAACCTTGATAATAAATGCATTAGCTCGATTGTTAAGTTCTGGATGAATTCCAAATACGTGCGTAGCAAATACGCATTGTAAATAATAATATAGAAAGATTCAGTTACGTACACGAAAACAGACAATTGCAGCATCAAAAACAAAATTCCATACTTAGTTAGCACCGAGGTTAGCACACTACCTTAATATCTACACGTAAGCGTTCATAGGTCACAGATATCGACCATTTTTTCAATGCACTTTGACATTTCTTTAATACCGTTCTAGTAACGCCCTGAAGAGTGTTCCGATTAATATTTGATAGTATGTACATCCCACACATGTTGTTTAAGTATTTGTACATTTTCAGAGGGATCGAATTCATAGATTTGATTTTTTACATGTCCCCACAAATAAAAGTCTAGGGGAGTAATGTCTGGAGACATGGCAGGCCCACGCACAGATCCACTGTTAGATATAAATATTTCACTAAAAGTTTCTGATAAAAATGTGTGCATCTCCCTAGAATGCGAGAATTTGGAACTACAGTCTGGTAATATTTTTTATTGATATCTGTCAATTTGATCTCATATAATAATATCTCTTTTAATTCTAAAGATATTAATACCAATCAAAAAACATGGCAGGGTTGTTTTACCAAGTACTTTGTCGTTAGAAAAAAATACGATCATTTCATGAAAGATATACATACACACCCTGTCTGTACATTGTTCATTTAAACGAAATATCTTTTCGTCCTGATTTTAAAAATATATAACATATCTAGGTATATAAGGTGATTTGATATTAAACACGCAAGTAAGTATAAATCGGAAACGTTTATTATCAAATTATTTTTAAAAAGGTCAAAGCAAATGTAGCGGGTATCTGCGAGGGTTCCTCGCTTCTTAGCAGCAACAGACTGCTGCGGTTTTCGCGACATGGCTCTACTTTTTTGTGAAACGAAAAATATGGTTCGGCATGAACCATATTTTTCATAGTCCTCTTCGTATTTGCGCTTTTAGCCATCCCTCGTAGCTATATTGTACTTATTGGAAAAGTTATAGTTTCTACTTAGAATTTAGTGGCGTACTTTTTTAAATTGTAACAATTTTTTAGATACCTATGAGGCAAATATATGATCGTTAAATGGGATATAAGAGTGTACTTATGTTTTTTTTCAAGCTCGTTCGGGCTCGTAATAAGCTTTTCATAACATACCTATTATTTTTTTTTTATTGAAGTCATTAAATCACACATTCTCTAAAATATGGATCTTTTTTGTATAGACTTTGGGAAGATACTATACAAAAATGCTATTTTTTATTATTTTATTTAAAAAAAGTTTTTTTTTTCAATTCTAATTAAAAAAAATCGAAACCAAGTTAAAACTACTATTATTACTGCTACTATGATTGCCAACCTACTAACATGCAGTTAGGCTATTCTTTAAACTGTTATCAGGATTTGAGCTTCTCTGTTGCTATAAATTATTCAAAAGTAGACATCCAAACTGCTATATATGCTTCTCTATGTAATTACTACCTGATTATTACAACATAATAATTACAAATATGATTGTTTAACAAATTAAAGCTGAAGAAACAGTAATAACCTATTTTTTTAGCTGTCATATCATGGCTTCATGAGGAACGGCCAAGGGAACGGCTAAATCTAGCGCAAAAGTTAATAATGTTGCCTAATTGCTTTGTCAATTTCTCGCTTCGCTATGGCCCTCCGCTCACTACGGGGGCGCAGCCAACAAAAACTAACCCAAGGCATGTCCAAAATGAAGAAAAAAACTTTTTACAAATAACCGTAAAAAAAATTAAAAAAAAAAAACATATCTTGCTACTGAAATGGAGCCCGGGCCGCCGTACACAAGCACAGCATCTAACCACTGCGCCACGAGACATGTTGAAAGCAATTCATTGGACCGGAGACATGGGTAATTTTGACACATTGTACTACGCATGCGATAGGATTGACAACATTGTTAGCAGTTGCGCTAGATTTAGCTACATGCCTAATACCTTCTAAATACATATAGATTTTTAGAAGCTACTTTACAGAAAAATCTTGAATTGGTTTCAATTTTTTATGGTCAATACATTATTTTCTTGTACTCTTCGTAATGCATTCGAAAAGATAATTGTCTGATATTGTTTAACTAGGCCAAATAGATTTCGTTCATAAAAATATATTATATATAAAGGAAAAATAACTCGTTAATTTTCCTCCGACCAGTATCTGCTGTTGCCTATTTAATATTCGATCACTAATAAAGGCTTCATCCGACTACATACTTAATCTGTAAAAATCACGGTTCAAGGGGATTATTAAATTAAAAACACGTTCCCAAAAACAGTTTAAACTTATATAGCTTGAAACGATGTTTTTTTTTACTATTTCACAAATACTGGATTTTGGTAGATATTCCTCCCACGGTATAAATAATATTGTTTGTACTCTGCTTCTACTGTGCTTCTTCAACTTTTCTGCATGAACTTACATGGTTCGTCTCAAGTGTCAAAACATTAATTTCATCAATTTCCCGTTGAGGTTTATTGTACACTTTTGGTCGAAGTGTTAAAAATGTTCCAAAATTGAAAGATTTGTATTTTTGAAAAAATGGCTTTGTTTTGTTGTCGCCCTTCTGGATACCTATCAAATATCAATATCAAAAAAATTTGCTTTTAGAAAAGTTGTGATTTAATATTATGGTTTTGAAAAGCTTATGACGAGTTTGATTAAACTATGAAAAATATACAGGCTATCCAATTTAAAAAAAAAACATGTTTGCGTCATATCTCAAAAATTAGAGCAGTTAGAAAACAGTGTGCAACCTGAATTCTACGTAAAAAAAATATAAGTGCAATTTTCTACTTTTTTAATAAGCTAAAGCAGAACGGCCAAAAAGTCCATACATTTTCGAAATCACCCTAGATCTCAAAAATGGAGGGGGCCATGAAAAATCTGATTGGGGCATATTTCGTTTCACAAAAAAAATAGCTGCATGTCACGAAAACGGACATTCAATACCTACCTTATATTTTTGAACTGACGAAAAGACCCTTCTTTTTAGTGAACAACGTACAGGATGTTATTTAAAAAAAAAACACAACTTAATGTATATCTTTCATGAAATGATCGTCTTTTGTTTTTTGGCTCGTATTAATACACTAAAAATAAAAAGGTGGATAAATCAGATGAAAATGGAAAAAATGAAAACACTTCATAATATTATTTCGGAAATAATTAGCATCCGATGCAAAAAATAAATCTTTCTAGAACTGAATGATGGTCAGTCAACAAAGTCGTTTATCCGTAACACTCGCTTACGTAAATACGTTTCCAAATTTAATTTTCATAAAAATAATATAATCTAAACGCAACTTTACTTTCACGTCTACTAAGTGGCATAGTACGTGGGCTTCGGTTGCCAGTCCGTAACTTCGATTGAGCGATAAGATCGTTTAAAAGGCATAAAAATGGTTTGTTTGCCTTACCGTAAGTATGTAAATAATATAATGATATCTACGAGCTATTGTGTGGCGTAACCCGGGTTACGTCCATTAGATTTTTTTTTACATAAGATCTAACACGAATTTTACTGGGTCACCGAATGTTTCACAAAATAAAATACCTAAGTTATACTGACATAATTTTTTAAATTTTACTGTATATTGTGCATAAAATGGTACCTAGCCGTAACGAATTACCGGATATAGGGAACTAATTTAACGTAATCTATCCTATCTTTGTATGATACTGTGATAAAACTAGTAGGTACTTGCAGTACTGGAAATAAGAAAGACGAAGCTCATAAAATTTAGGAAAACGAAAAGCTATTAGTTTCTTTTTCAGATACGTGCCTCTAAACTAACAATTAAGTTCCATCATGAGGTTCACAATCCCTTAGTATGCGCATGATGCTTTTATTTAGAATCTGTAAAAAATTTTAAAACAAATAATTCCGTATAGAATTTTTTTTATATCAAAAAATTTATTCGAAAGCGTTTCTGTCGAGACTTACATTTACATATTGTAAAAGATCGGAAAATAAAAATAAAAAACACAAGAGCAAACAGAATATTATATGCCAAAAAATATTATTACGTAGTACTAAGTAAAATTAACCTATATTTCGTGGCACACCCTGTAAATATCACATAATTAACATTCATTCCTTAATATCAATAATTCCAGAGCATATTTTCATTTCGATATTTGAAAAATAATCAAAGCTACTATTGATAGCGTTTCGGCTAAGTAAACAGTTTCAGCGAAACTGCCGATAATCTCGTTCGGCCTAAATAAAATACTGCTTTGGCTGACTGTTTTAATTCGTGCAGATGATGCGTTTCAGCAATATTAATTTGTGGAAGTTTTAAGTAAGTAATCCGTAGTGGGTGTATCGCTCGCTGTTTTATTTCAAAACGCTTCAATTTGTGTTGTGCTCATAATAAACCGCATTATCAGACTGACCTAATTTTTGAATATGTGTTAACCGAGATGATATTTTTAGCTACCGGTATATGTTTTATTTTTATAATTGTTAGCAGCCCAAATTAATAATGACTTTTATAAATTAATGCCGAAATATTTCATGCATCTTTATTTAGTATTAGGTACTGAACAGTCACAATCTTATTCTACTCCTGAGAATGGGCTCGATTGACCTTATATACCATTTGTAATTTCGTTTTAATCATTAGTATATGTATACCGAAAATAAGGGCATAAACAAATAAACAAACTATAAAACAGGCAATTAATAACCCTGATAGAAATAGCTGATCAAAATTTTCATTATAGAAGTGCAAGGATTATTATTATAGTTCACTAATAATTTGATTATTTATAAAAAATATAGTAATCATATCATTTAAACTCTCATACTAATTGAAGTAATTGTAAGGGATCACAAGTATTTTTGTCATCTTAATTTAAATATTTTAGCTTATTCGCTAGCATTTGACTATAATATTTTAATACCACAATGTATTAATGAGGAATACTGATAGTAATGCAAATAATCTCGTAATTAAGTTTTCGGCAAAAAAATAGAAACATTCTTAGGCGTAGGTAGAAAAAAAGGGATTTATTTTTAGCCGAGACCTAGAAGAATGGCAGCTTTTTATTATTATGACCATAAAACACGAGAACAGTTGTAATTTTGGAAATGTTAAGTAGTATAGGGCCCGAGCGGCAGTAAAACCCTCGATAAAATCTTTTATATATTTCTTCCAAAAATGTTAGGACCAAATAATAGAATCCGGTTTGTAGCGTTCTGGCAATAAGATAGTGACAATACTATTTTGACAGAGAAAGAGGAAGTTCTGCTCTGCGTTTTCAAAAGATGAAAATACAAATATAGTACTTATTTAATAGTCATTGCAAATATTGTTTTCAATTTAGTTACTAACTACACTTGAAAAACTTGATTCACCAATCTATTACATGATATTAGCTTTGCTCGCGGTAAGAATTCAGAATAATTGATTCGGTACTATTTGCATGCGCAGTCGTTTGGGTTAGTTGGGTTATCAAGAACTGTATATAATGGTAGAAAAGAATAACTATATAAAAGATCCGAATCTTACGAATTAATAAGCATATTTCTTTGAAAAAGACTAGGTGTTTAAAAACATACAAAAACATGTTTATGTATTTGGAAAAAAATTGTTTTATATTTTACATGATAAAACCAGAGGTCGGAATTGTATTCGAATATTGACTAGTCTAAATTCCAATTTTTTATTAGTTATAAAATCGCTAATTCGAATATTTGACTAATCGGTTAATAGAAGATTTGACTATTTGAATATTGGACTATTTAACTATTTGAATATTCGACTATACAAATGTTTGAATGTGAAACTGTTTATCGCACTAAACTTTTTTGTTCGTTTATTTAAATTTGCCCCTCTTAAAATATGCTATTAAAAAAAAACATTTCCAAAAATATTTTGATTATGAAAGTTTTCGTAGTTTTTGAGCACTCTATATAAATAAAAAGAATCCAAAATTCGCTTCGTAGACCGTATTTTACCATTTTTGCGGGAAGCAGAAACATTTAACAAGAATGACTTTTTGTTAAAAGACGACATGTTTAGTCCATTTGTCCTCTAACACTCGGGCTCGCTATCCGTGTACGTATGTAGATGTATGTACAGGGTGTCCCAAATTCGAGCCTCATCATTGGGATCTCGGAAACTAGAAGAGATACGAGGTCGGTTAAATGGAGGCAAAGTTGTGCAATTTGATGCTGAACAAAATGCCGTTTTAAAAGTTTAAAAATTCCGAATACTTACGAAGATTTTTGGAAAAAAACGAATATTTTCGATTTCATTTTTATTTTTTTATGACTCCATTTGATTAGATATAACAAAATAAATTTCACATTCTCATTGCTACTTTTTCTGTTCTACAAGATGATGTTATCAGATTTTCAAACCGACGTTTCGTCTTTGAGCTGCCAGCATCAACTTTGTTTTTTTAAATACGGCCCTGGATTTTTTATTACGGATTTTAAGCGCATCTAAAGTCCCAAAGCCCATGATGTATCGCACATATTTGAAAAATTCATATTAATGGCATTTTCCATAAGAACTCATGTGTTAGAGAGAGACAGAATACATATTTTTGGCAAGATTTTACCAGGAGATCCTTAAAATGATTTTTTCGAATAAGTGCGATACATCATTGGTTTTGGGACATTAGAAGCTCTTAAAGTCCGTAATAAAAATCCAGGGCCGTATTTAAAAAAACAAAGTTGATTATGGCAGCTCAAAGACGAAACGTCGGTTTGAAAATCTGATAACACCATCTTGTAGAACAGAAAAAGTGGCAATGAGAATATGAAATTTATTTTGTTATATCTATTTAAATAGAGTCATAAAAAAATAAAAATGAAATCGCGAATATTCGGTTTTTTCTAAATATCTTCGGAAGTATTCGGAATTTTTTAACTTTCAAGGTGGCATTTTGATCAGCATCAAATTCCGCAACTTTGCCTCCATTTAACCGATCTCGTATCTCTTCTAGTTTCCGAGATCCCAATGATGAGGCTCGAATTTGGGACACCCTGTACATAATAACATGTGCTTTGTTTTAAAATATAATATTTCGAATAGGGCGCGGAATTGTATTCGAATAATTCTAATATTCGACTATTTTAAATTCGAATTTTCGACCATTTGATATTCGACTATTCAAATAGTTATTCCAATTCTTCGCATTCGAATAAAATATTCTGACTTTGATATTTTGCAAAGGCAAAATTGTATTAGCCTCGTGATTCTTTATAATATGAAGAATGAAAAAATATATTTCCACCAAATTATTCATCTTAGGAACTAAAAAAAGAAACAATTTACTAAAGTGATAATAATAATAATTGAACCAATGAAAATATTAATCCCCACGACGCGAATGAAAACACATGCAAGTACATAATTTGTTTATACATAAGCATTCTTATTGTTACCAAGTCATTAGCATCGAAATTATTAACAACTATTCCATAATAATTATCTACTATGTTTTAAGTGTCTAAATCTTTTACTACAACTTTGTTCTGTAAATAAAACTGAAGCAACCTAACAGCTGGAAACTGTCACGAAACATAAATTTAAAAACTTCTCACGCATTTGCGCGTTATTGTCATTCTGTTCGCGACTTTGCTTGAGCAAGAAATGAAATAAATGTTTAAAGGTCTATATTAATAACGATCGTGCTGCTGACAAAGTGATGCAACCCGGTTTAAATATTTTAACCAAGCAGGTTTAGCGCTGTGTAAACGACACAGATCGATTGAATTTTTGTTATATGGATCGGCAAGGAGAAGTTGCTTTTAGTAAAAACATCTGTTGTGGTCTAATAACATAATAATCAATATAAAAATGCTTTCAAGACCATAACTAAGTAGTTGTCATTTAAAAACAATATTAAATTCTTAAGAGTGTAGGTTAGATCGTTTGGTTTAAATTAAATTATCCTTTTAAATAAATTTAAAGAATATTTGTTCTGTGAACACGCGTCGTAGGTACGTTCAATAACTAACTGATTTTTTACATAATTGCTCACTTTACTGGGTCATTAGATAGGATCAAATATAGGCCAATAAAAACCACTGAGTCTTGAAGAGTTCAATTTCCTCGTATTTTTGGTAATATTTTCTTTGTAGCACTGCAACGTGTTTAAACATTAATAAGTGATCTTGCATGCGATAATATTTAAATCATAAAACTTAAAGTGGCAATGTCCTAAAACGAACTATGCCCCTATTTAAATTCATATATTTTACAAACATAAAAGCTTACGACTCGCCAAAAGCAAGTACCTATTTTTAATATTTAAGTTATTTACTAAATCTACGAAATTTTTACAATAATTAGGTAAGCTTTATGTAGTAAACAAACAATTACCAATTATTTGTCGACCGACGTAATAACAAACGTAAAAACTAGTTCGGTGGCAACGTGATTCCACGCTACTTTTGAGAAGCGACGACCACCGAATGCCGGACTAACCATACTGAAAAAAACCTGACACGGGCTATTGTAGTCTACTTCCTGGACCGTGTCGAGAATCCGGCAATTACCATCTAATAACGGACAATTTTCTAGTTGTAACAGAGCACCAGTCACGGATTTGGGAGCGGTGTTCGAAGAAAATTGCGACGATATGCGTCGTTCAATAAATAATATTCTTTTACCATTCTTATATTTCACAATAACGCTCATCAGCTTTTGACATTAAACGCTAACAACTGATACCTATTAGAAATAAATAATAGCTATTTATGTAATAAGTTACGAAAAGAGTGTGTTTTAAGCAGGGGACGCAAAATTGCCGAACGAGACGAAAGCCAAGTTGGACAATGCGCCGAGTGCTTAAAACAAATCGATTTCGCCATGAATTTCATACAAGATTTTTTGTGAAAGCGGAGAATTTGACATTTTTATTTGTATTTTTTTAACATTTTGAAAAGTGAGCAGGCAATCTGTTTCTAAAGCATTGTTCATGCACTGCTGAATGTCAGAGTCCTGTCAAGTTGAAACATCACACGTCGCCGTATTTCCTACGTTTTGCGAAAAAATTACCAAAAACGAGTGATAAGACCAGTCTTTGAACTTTGAAAAAATGGACCAAAAAAAAAACTTTTTACAAAAAAGGTATTACTAGCCTATTTCCTGAAGCCATTTAGGAGCTTAGGGCCGTCAACTTTGTGGAGTAAATTTCGATGCTCTGCACGATGATTTACGTGCACAAACAGGTAGATATTAGCAAATCTACAACAATTGATTTTTTTTAAAGAAAAGTTTCCGGATATGAGCCAAAGAAATCAAAAATATTTACAAAGCAGGAAATAGAACGTTTTATGAAATAAGCCGATGATGCGGAATTCCTGTTAGCCAAAGTTGTTTTAATCGTTGGAGTATTTGGAGCATGTAAGAAGGAATGACGTAGATGCTATTAAAAATTGTCAGTCATTTATTAGTATCAAAATTCCGAACACAAAAACTCATGTTCCAAGAATGTTTACGATTGCTGAGGGATCGATAGATGTATCAATTTTTTAGATATAGTTCGTAAGAACGCAAAACGTCTTCCACTCAATACGACACATCAGCGACTTTTCTTGACATATCAAAGTAATAAATGCTGTACCCTGACAGTTAAAATATACCGGAATTCCTTGGACTTTCCAACGCCAATGAATACAGTTGCCATTGCTTCCTAGATTATGTGGCAGATTCTAGAGCGAACATGACAGTTTTAAAGCGACACGGAGGTTGGCGATCAAGCTCAGTTGCCGAGTTATATCGAAAATTCAATTGAACAAAAAAAGCGAAATAGCAAAAAGAATAATAGAGCAGAAAGATTCGCCAAATAAGAAATTAAAAGAAGCAGAAACTAGCAGCATTGCCAGTACTAGCAATTTAATCATTCCGACTATATAGAAGAGAGGCTGGATGCCTTTAAAATATATAATAAATAAACATGTTCATTGATTTTTATGTTTCATCTTTTAGGCACTAGTGCCTAAAAGTGTCACGTTTTAGCACTAGTGTCTAAAGGAGTGTCATTTCGAAATTTTAATGAATATCAAAATTTGTCAATTTCGCAACGCTTTCACAAAGAAATATTTTTGTTACGAATCAAGATTTTGAGCATTCGAACAGACGTTTATGTAGACTAAGTTTAATGTATGAGGTTAGTGTTCTAATTATTTTCGGCAGTGCTAGAAAAATGCGAAAACTCGACCTCTCAATTTTCAGCAGAATCAGATATCTCCCCCTGGACCTACATTGCCCTATGTAGAATCCTACTAGCGCCCTGCACTCCTTCCTTGGTAGATCCATCAACCCCTGGTGAGCATCTTCGCATATCCATGTATCATAAGCCCCGTCTGTCTCATCCCCGGAGCTGATTACCATACCTGTTCAACCCGGCCCTTCATCCTGACCTCCAAAGCCCTTTCGCGAATACACTGGGCGATCCCCACACAGGACTCAGACCCTATGTATCTACGCGCGGAACCTTCTCTGGCTAAGGCGTCCGTGGCCTCGTTTCCCGGTACACCCGAATGCTCGGTACCCGGTACACCCGAGTGCTCGGTACCCAGCGTAACCTTTTTGTGCTTTGTATGTGGACGTGGACTCCAGCGCCATGAGTGCGGATCAAAAGAAAATCCTCATGCCACTGACATTGAGCCTTAACGACTCCCAGACCCCCATCATGCTCACGGAAATTATCGCTTGGAATACCGTAGTGAGCTCGCCCAGTGGGGTGGATAATTCCCGCCCCAGGGCCTCACAAACTCACAGTACGCACCAGCTCCAGACAGTGTTCCCATTCTGGACCCGTCTGTAAACCAGACTAGTCCATCCCAAGATATCATCTAATCTTCCTTCGTAGGAAACACGAAGTTTAGCCCCTCGTGAAAGTCTATACTTACCACTATTGTATAACACTTTCTCCAAACTCACACCGTAAAAACTTCGTTCAATACCATACAATTACAACCTAGGTCACATCTTAATTCAAGCACCTGTCTATTAAATCAATGAACAATATGTTTGCCGCATATGTAACGCAAATTCCTTTAGGGTGAACCAAACCTACCAATACAGATCTTTTCAACTCGCGTTTTAAAAGCAGCGTTAAAGTCATATTCAAGCAGTGTTTTAGTTTTGGTTTAGCAGTATGATATAGAATTTTTGATGCAATGAGTCTCAGTGTCTTATCAGCATAAATGAAGAGAGGGAGATTTTGTTTCAAACTAGCTCTATGGTCGTAAAAACGACTCGCCTCTAGGGAACACGGTTATAAATCATAATGCCAATTGGGTGGGCCGGACTTAGAGGGTTTGTTTAAGTGCGCACGCATCAGTCGAAAAAGCAAATAATGTCTTCACGGTCCAGTGGATTACTTCCAACAGGTCTAGTGGTGCACTGATTAGATGCTGTGTTTGTGATATGATGCCCCGGTGGCTAGAATGGTTTTTTAAGGTTATGTTAGTTTATTTTTTTATATTTGGGTTAATTTTGCTTGGTTATGCCCCCGAGCAAAGCGAGCGAAAGTGCAATATTAGATTCTATAGTAGTAAACAAACCCTCTAAGTCCCGCCCATCCAACTGTCATTATAGTTTAAAACCTTGTTCGCTAGAGACGAGTGTAAATATGTCGGGCACGACTCTAAATAGCCGTGAGTCGATATAGTTATTTTGTCATCATTATTTCTGTCAAAAATATATCGAAATCTTGTATGGTAATCAGATTAATTGATTATCAAACAGATATTATATCCGGCATACGGATAATATTTTGTTCCGGGTAATAATATTGAGCTCGACGTCCTAGTTTGCACCACTTTTACGTTTTTTTTTCTAGCAATGAGGACTGAGGAGTTTGGTTGTGACTTACTGGATATCTGCTATCTGAAAGGCGTGACCCTAGAGTGTAATTTATACTTTTAAATATGCTATGAAATTATAGATTGAACTATTCTTATAGTTGTTTTCAACCTGATTTCCAGGAGATCCATAAACAGCTCACTTCTAAAGCAAAAGATCGTATGAAACTAAGTATAAGGATGCATACAGCACTAGTTCGGTTATTTTATCTGGGATAAACGCCTAGAGGCCTTTTCTGAAGAAATATGAATATCTTCGAATATGTATCCATATTGATTATTAGTAAGAATGGTGTCTTAGTGATTCCCTAGTAAACTTTCACCCTCCTTTGCTATTAGCGCCGACAATATTTATTATTATTATTTCTCAACCTCAATTTTAGGTGTATACATTATTTATGGACCAAGGTTGGTATTGCGAATTGCGATGCTGGCTTTGGATATCGACCGCTTACAAATTGATAGCGCACAAATAATTTTTAAAACGTTACCATTAGTTTGAGTAGAGTAATAGAAATGCTTTTCTCGAGAGTTTGGGCTACAATTATGATATTCTGGAAATTGGAATATTCACCAAGACAAACCGAAGGATTTGGAATCTGGGTCTTAGGAAATTTACATGTTTGATAAGTTTAGGGTAATTTTCTAAATTAATTCATGGGAATTGACAATGAGATACTCTTATCCCAATAAGTGAATATCACAAAAATATAAAATAAAATTTGTCGTAACGATTTTAACGCCAAAAATTAACGGGTTCTAAAAATAAACCACATCTGGCAATTTCTGACTCTCTTCTGTAATATAATTTGCTGTCCCAAAATTTTAAAATACAGAAATCTTTCCTTTATTGGGCACCCTAAGCTAGTTACTAAATAATCTTTATGGTCAAGAAGTAGGTACAATACAACGCAAGCGGGTATTCTTGTTTTCATGCCGGAGGAGTTCCCCTTGTTGTAAAAATGGTATACATGAGCGAAGCCGCGTAAAATTAATGCTGTGTGAATCGGGTTTCGGTCGGTCTAGTGCGGCAGCATAAAACGCACAGTTCTGTGAGTGGAACGAGGCCGCGGTCCTCGATTGCGACAGCCATGAATAACCGGCAACGTTGGCACACACATTTATTACGCCGCTGGGAAATGAGGAACATACAATTTCATGAAACGAATTGAAAATATTTTGTCTCGTCACTTGCAAAATTACTTTCTAGCACGATACACACACTTTGATCGTGCTTTCTAGACAAAAATGTCAAATTATAAAAAATATCTAAGGCTACTTCGGAAGGTTTCTATTTGCAATAATAATATGAGAGATAAAGCTTCTAAAACTACTGGCACTATCTGAAAAAGCAGGTTTTATTTAAAAACGCATATCTATCTATAAAATCAGAAAATATATTATCATGAGACAAAAACCGAAAATCATGGCATATCAATCCAAATTTCATACTTAGCAGAAAAAAAAATATGTATCTACATTATTTGTTTTTGAAGTGAAAACTCCTTTAGCACTGTTGGGTGTGATTTGAGACTCCACTCGATGAAACGGAAACGAAAAAACGTCAGTAAAAAAGTAAAAAAATAGTTCTCGTCCGATCACTGAAGTTAAGCAACGTCGGGCGTGGTGAGTACTTGGAAGGGCGACCGCTCAGTTTAGTTCTATGAAGGTTTCACTTGTATCACGTGTGAACTGCAGACATGAATTTTTGAAGTGAAACTTCTTTACCGCCGTTGGGTGTGATTTGAAACTCGATGAAACGGAAACGACGACACGGAAAAAGCGGCACCAATTTCAAAACTTCTTTAGCGCCGTTAATCGGCTGAGAGCGAGAGTGATTTGAGATTCGATGAAACGGACGAAACAGAAATGAGGAAAGGAAAAAGTGATACCAATAAAAATATAGGATGTAGTCTGCGAGAGAATGAGAGAGCACAGTGAACAGTTATTACACGCAGAGTAAAAGGTAAAAAGTAGTCCGATCACTAAAGTTAAGCAACGTCGGGCGTGGTTAGTACTTGGATGGGTGACCGCTGGATTCAGTTTTTATCAAAGGGTGAACTGTTTTCAATGTTATAAAGATTTTAACATCGCTCTGCTGAAGTTTTCACTTCTGTCGTGTGGTTTTTAGCACACACCTTTTTTTTTTATTTAAACTCGAGTGAACAAATATATAAGCTAAAATCATAACGTCTTTTTGATCGTATGATAAACAAACAGTCGATTTAGAGAAGCAAATAGATCAATAAATTATGGTAATGAAACACTAAAGCAGGCTTGATTGTTACCGTTACATTGATAAACTATATTGTAATAATTCACTAAATACATATTAAAAAATGAGTAAATGGTAAAAGAACGGAAATCAGGTCAACTGTATAAAAAAAAATGAAAAGGTAAAAAATAACTTATCTTCCATCATGCCTGGGTATTTAAGGAGTCTAGAAAAGCGAGCAAAGTTGATATATTATTATATTGACTTTCCTTAAAAAAATGTGTTTAACTCTAGATATTTATTATGAAAAAGTTAAAAGTGTTATCGTAATAATGACTTAACCTATGTTAGGTATTTCAAAGCAGAATACACATATTTTCGCATCAAGCGCGTTCTTTACTGAGTAGTCATTATATTTAACGGGTTTATTATACATGCAGACTATATAGATATGGACAAAAAATAGAATTTTGTAACAAATTTGCATGCGTTGTTAGTAATATACGTACATACAATCAATAAACATTAATTCAGTGCAATCTTTTGCCCTAATAATCAGTTTGGAAGCAATCTGTCAGTCATTCTTTGAAGAGATATTTAAAATGTTTACATACTGTAATAATGTTAGTATTCACCATACTAAACAGTGCCTATTTTTGTCAACGTAATCTGAGTTTCAGTTAGTTAAATATCGTATACAAGTTACTTAAATGCAATAGTTAAATATCGTAAACAAGTTACTTTAATTACAATATACTTCTTCGTTTTTGCAAGATATCATCGGCCGAAATTTGATCAATAAGTCATTGGATATAAAAAGGGAAATGAAAAAAAAAACTATCAAATAAACGCAATTACAAAAACAACTAAAACTTCCAAAATCCACCACAGTGCATCGACTAAAGTAGGTGTCCAAATTTTGAAAAATATAAGTATAAACAATTACATAAAAATTGCAGTCATATACGTAAAATACTTTTTATTAAAAATATTACTAGCGAAATTAAACGACGATTTGTATTTGAACAATAGAAATAATAACAACAAAGAAATAATGGTCGACCTAACAACCTACATCATCAAGACCGTCTTGCATCACATGCAGGCATGTCCTTCTTACCGATGTTTTCTTCTTTATCGTACTCATTAAAATGTTTTAGCACCGCACTTTCCGTTTCGTTCGTTCCGCTGTTTTTCTTCGACTGATGATTAGTTTTGGTTCGCGACGTTGGACCTGTAACCATCGTTCGATGGCCATTCTATAAAGATTTTCTGTTTTGGTTGTATGTCCACATTTATTATTATCTTTATATCTATTTACAAATAACAGCGTAACGTTGGCCACATTCTATGTTATCGCATTGATTGTATAACTTATTTTCAGATAAAGTGTGGCCTTGGTTGACCTACGACATAGGTTTCTGATTGACCTAGACGGTCGCATAAATGTTGGATTTATTAATAGATCATTTCGAGTACGGTGAAACAATTACAACTCTGACGGCCAACAAAACCAGCAAGATTAAAATAATAATTTGACGAAATGAGACTCACCAGGTCAAGCTCGAGCTATTTATTACCTCTATATATATGATTATAAATTTATAATATAGGTAAATGAAAAATATTGAAATCAATGTAGCGATTTGCTAAACTGACATTTCGAAACCATTTCATCTACTTACTTAAACCAGACAAAACTATAAAGGTGTGTTCCTTTGCCTTTTCATAATAACGCCTATGGGGCAAGGATCGATGACATTTATTCTGGTTTCACGTCGCGTTACAAAACTGAACGTGCCATTTCAACTTTTATTGGAAAATGTGGCCCTCCTTTAATTCTCCCAACTAAATTAATGTGAAAATTATCGGTCATGAGAATAGTATTTTTTTTTTCTCGAGAAATTGAATTTGATGGACCAGTTCCCAGTTCGTTATTACAAGTGTCAAGTGATCACATACACATACACACGCGCACAAGAAATTATATGCTAAATAAATGACGAGGAACGAGACAATATTATCGAGATGACATATTGATAGGTGCTGTTTGCATAGGTACGTCTGGTTTCGAATTAACTGGCAGCTTTTGTATTTATAATCTACCTGTGTTTTTCAAGGTAATCGACAAAGTTGAAATACCTTTAATAATAAACTTTACACTCGAATATATATATTCTATATCCGATAACCGTCTGACCATTCTGAAATATTGGGCCAATTTAGTGGACTTTTCGAGTCTATTTCACTGCTTGGTTGTTATTAAAGAACTCCGCAGAAAGAAGAAATCCTAAATGTAAGATAACTGTCACCTATATTTTTTACTGCTTGGATACCGGATCATTATACAACTGCAATATGGTTGATCGAATTGGTATCCATGTTAAATTTGTGTATTACTGGAAAAATAATTAGTTTCGTTAAAGAGTAAAGTTTGCATTGCCTTCAGACAGCATGTAAATTCGTGCATCTGCACAGCCATAACAGTACGAACATAATAGTTGCCGATATAAACTTTTTGATGATCACCAACAATCAATTTCATAGCGCGAGTGAATTTTCTATTTAATATTTTAAGGGAATCATTCGGTTGGTTCTTTGTTCCAAGAAGTCATTTGTTCTATTTTATAGCATTACAATCGAGAAGTTTCACCCACATGGGAGTGTATCGTGTGTTACTGTTGACACCCCCGCATGAACACAATGATTTTATATTGTCGTAAATTGTTGCCTTGTTTGCCATGTTTCTTAGTAATGTTCTTATAAAATTAGTAGCAAGAGAACGTAAGCAGCGCATTGTCCTTTATATATTACACCATCAAAAGTTAAGTCAGAAATTGAGTTATTTAACTCGTAGCCCCTCTTGTTACTTGTCGTTTCAGTAACTTTAACAAGTATACAGTGATATGAATTGCTTGTCCACCTAAAAACTACATTATATTTTTCGACAATTCAAATCTATTAGTGTAGTGGGTTTCCTATTCCTTTTCAATTACTGTAAATATGTATACATTCTCCTGTGAATTTATTACTGCCGATCGAGTGCTTAAAGACACAAAACGGTTACCGACCGACCATGTTTGTTCTGATTACAGAATTATTACTTTGAAATAAATTTTAGTTATATTGTACTTATTTATTCATGTACCTATTCAACATGTTGATTTTTTCCATGCAACCTTCGCTCACTGGAATTAATGCTTTGACACTTTGTAGATCATAATGAATAAGTAAGGTAAATATCTCAGTCTACGGTTAACTCGAGCTCTAATACAAACTAAGTATTTTAGAGATCTTCTAATTTTATAATAATAATTTAGGGAACTTCTACTAAGTATTTTAAATAGCCAAACAAGGGTATCCCCCTCCGAACGATAGAGCCTACCAAAGCGCCTTTACAACACTAGCTACCACTTTTGATTCAATACAGGTCGACCACCCAAATTCAGAAATTATCGTTCTGGGCAAACTTCAATGCCCATAACATCAACTGGCTCAAACATCATAACAAGACCGACAACGAAGGTAGAGAAGCTGAAGCATTTGCCATCAGCTGCGGGCTTACTCAACTTGTAGATGAACCAACTCGGATCTCAGAGAGGGGCGAATTTGCCGCCCTCCTGGATCTTTTCCAAACCACAAATCCTGACCAATACACAATTAAAGTTGGTCCGCCGTTAGGTACTTGCGACAACAAACTTATTACAACGCCACTGCCACTCCTACAGACGGATCCAGCAATGCCTCGTAAAACCTGACATTACAATTGTGCAAACTGGGAGGATCTAAGTGAGTTCTACCTTGATTTTCCTTGGCTCGACGTCTGCTTTAGCACTGAGGACCCATCAGTCTGTTGTGAAGAGTAATCTTCGCATGAATGGAAGCATACATCCCAAATCCCATCACTGTGAAACTCACTCCCAAGACATCTGTTTCAAGAACCGTGTCAATCAACGTCTTCGCACACACATCGCTCGTCGAGTGTCATAGGATCTCCCATTAGTGTGTGTACCATGCCCATAAAAAATGTAATAAATATCCTGATATTACATCAAGTAAACAAGGTAGATATAGTATATTTAATTGACAAAATTGGCAAAAAAAATTAAACATTTTGGTAATATTATTTAGTTGCTATATTTGTTAAAATATCGTTTACCTAACAAATTAGTTTCATAATTGCTCAACAGTGTAGAAGTGTGCCAAAGTAATATTGGTACACAATACTAAATAATATATTCTTTAATTTTACAAGAGCGTAACCAAGAAATGCCGTGTTATAAATAAACAAATTCTCTAATTTAATTTTGACTTTCATTATTGATCGAAGTGCCAGAACTGTAAATGATACTTTCTAATATAAAAATCATTCCATATTAAAGAATAGGCCAATCAGTACCTCCGCATTAAAAAATTTAAGTTTTTGCCAGAATCGATTCTTTAATCCCAGTGTAGAAAAAGTTGTATGGTGGATACGCCCTTAATTTTTTCACCAGTAGATTTGCCTTTCTAGCTCTCTTACCAAGGACATAATTAAGAACCATGGATGACACTGTTGGGCCAATTGTTTCCAAGGTAGTTACTTAAGTTCTTATTAAAATTACTAAGAGATGGACATATTGGTCCCAAGCGGTTCAAAACGTGATAGTCATCACAAATGTTATAAGGTGAAAACAGTAGTTGCAGTTTCTGTAACGTTTGGTGTCTCATGGCAGCATAAAAGATATTTAGATGAAGCAATACAAAGTAAATGATATCATTATTACCTATTTGCAATAGTCAAAATGACCATAACTTATAAATATGACAGTTTCATAAATATGCTAAATGCTAATTGGTATTTGGTAGTCATTACGTGTGCTAGTTATTCTAGTCAACACAAACTTTGTTTCAAGAAAATGAATACGTGTATTTAATCTATATAATCAGCCTCAATTTTAAGAACTGTAATTTGTACCTACATCATGCATTATGTGATAGCTTTTCTTTGATTAATAACAGCCAAATTTGAATTTTTGATGCCATAAAACGTATAGGTCTCGGTATGGGGTAGTTTGAGGTTTTTTTTTTACGAATCTCATAAATAAGCTACAAAAAACGGGGACCTAAAACGTTTGGTGAGAAAGCCACACATAAAATTTTGAGAATTTATATATTTAATGACGCACAAAATACCTGACTTATGCCTGCACTTTATTTCAGTTTGAATTAAATTATTTATCAGAACCAGGTGAATTAGCATACGCACTAATACGCAGTGCCAACAAACAAACTGATCTCAGGCACGCTATTGTTGTTTTCAAAAGCTGGGATTCGCTAGACAAGGAACGAGGTAATGTAGGCGGCTCTGAATCTAGATTAGTGATTTTATAACTTAAAGCTGTATGTTCAGTAAAAGAAGAAAATAACTACAAATTATATTTCTAACTCGCTCGTCACGACTGACATGCACAATTCAGTCCAGCCACTGTTGAGTAAGCCAAGTGATCATTAGGTGCTGTTACGGGTTTACCGACATGTCATAAAAAATCCAGTTAAAATTTGATCCTTGGCATCCTTGTTTGACATAGTCACATAATTTGTATATGTGGCTAGTCAGCGTTCATTGTAAATATATATAGAAAAAATAATCTGGTATATTAAAATATAAGCCTATTATTGATAACTTTCGCTTTGAGCTAAATATAATGCATATTGATTTAGATCCTGATGGCCATCCAGTTTTTGAATTTCAAAATAATTTAAATTTAATAGAAATCTATTTATTTCAATGCTAAAATTGCTACTGTAACCAGTTATTTCTAATACAGCCTATGTTTTATTTAAGCATATGCATGTTTCAATTAAAAATTAAAACGTTTCAAACAATTTCACTATTATTAGTAGCAAATACAATTTGCGTTGAATCCAATAGTCCTTATTGTTGACCTAACCATATTACGAGGCTAGAGTGGGGCATCATCGGCGACGTACCCGGGCGGCGGCCGGTCGGCCGCCATTGCAATTCAAAGTCCTTATCATCCTGGCGCCTTATCAGCGGCGAATATACTTAAAAATGTGGAAAAAATGTAAAACATTTGGCGCGGCTTGGAAGATGATTTAATGCCCTTATTCAACGTAGTAAGAGTAAGTTACATTATAGTTTATTTTATATGTATTAAAAACATTGGGTATTATTCTGGCGTCTATTAAACTAATATGTTAACAAAAACAGCAGTACTTAATTTCCATAGCTATTCTTGGAGTGTTTCGCTTACTATTAGATATAGTTTCTAGCTATATTGAAATTGAATATTGCTGACTTTTTTCTCATATTACTTTACTTATATATATTGTTACGTTTTTCCCGTGGGTTCTTAACAGAATTACAACTTTGCT
>MU182073.1:283399-324566 GCA_016904865.1 Pissodes strobi
TATTTCGAAATTCTTAGCGGTATCGCGTTGAAATTCTTGAACAACAATGGATACTATTGCCGGTTTTTATGTTTTTTTTTTCTTCTGATAATATAGAAATGATTTCTTAAATTTTTTCTTGGCAATTATTGGTATTCAATTTTCCAGTTACTGAAACTATCACCGATCTTGACGAAATTTGGCATAATGGTAGTTTTGGGATGCTCACCACGAATCAATTCGATCGGACGACATTTCGTTCTAGAGATAAGTATTCATCCTCAAATTTGAAAACCATTTTTTCCCCGATTTTCCCTTCTTTTAATTAAAACCAACATATTTTGAGCACTTTATCAATCATTTAAGCGTGATTCAAATGGATTGGTTTGGTGGTGCATATAAAATTTGGAAATTCTAAAACGAGAATATTGAAAATAAATGAAAATATTGAAAATGCCTAGACATTTTATTAAGTGTTGTGTCAAATGGTTAGGACAAAGAAAACTGAAAATATGTTTCGAAAATTCTTGGAATTAACAAACTTTTGCAAAAATTAAGGTTATTTTACTTATATTGGATATATGCAGACATCCAAGAGATAGCACATACCCTGTGGACCAAGCGAGCGAACATCGGAGACTGCATCTTGGTCTTGGTATCCTGTGTCACTCTTAAATTATCTGTCTATCATTCTATTTTGATTTAAGAATTCCTCGGCGCACTCTTTATGTCCAGCAGTTTAGTTAAGCATTATTTGAACTCTAATATACAGTTTATCTGTTTACTTGGAACTATGCCTACAAAATATCATTTGGTTAGTCAGATATTGTTTATCAATGTAGCCGAGAAACAGTATACTTACTTAATTATTAGCGAAACTTTATAAATAAGGTATAATAAACTGATCCTAGAAAAATATGTTGACATCTCCACTGCTTATACACATCCAAACGATTTAATTTATCCAAGTCGGAGTTCTCAAAAATTGGAATAATTTATTTTACTCTTTATTTGGGACACAATTATGTTTCATTACAATCGAGATTACAATTGTTTATTAATTACTAAACAAAAGTAGCGTGGGATACTTGTAAAATAAATATAAATTGGCATAATATAACTGTAATACCGAGTCCAAGAGTCTAACACATATAATTTAAATATAGAATAGGTAGGTAATTCCGATTTCCCATCCTGCTGTTCATGTTGATGTGCCACAGATTCACGTTAATATTCCCTTTATGATTCGCAATTGGAAATTCAAAATTCATCGACAGTAATATTTGCTGGAGTTCTCCATTCCTTTCAGAATTTCTTGCAATCATTCTGCGCCGTCAATTAGAAAACAAGCAATCAGAATAATTCCGAATCAGATTTACCTCGAGTTTCACACAAAAAAACCATATAAATCTGACAGAAAGTAGTCATAAAATCAGTGTCTTCTTATGACCGATGGAAGAAATCTAAGTAAAAGTACGCAGAAGTTTTTAAATTCTCCCAATAAACTAGTTTGTCAAACAACCTGAACTCCATGAAAAAAATTTCATTTTAAACTTAAATAAAGAAATAGTATAGATTACCCGATAGATAGGTCTGAAGAAAAATATAGCGAAGTATTATGGGGGACTTAACAAAGTAGATTGACAGACAACGCATTCGTAGCACAAGTTGATCGGCCAATTTGTTCACATAAATATCAACCTCAGAGTATAGTATCTGGCGATCTAAGCTGTGGAGATGTAGAGTGCATATTAGATAATATAGCTGAAGTATTATTTGGCTCCTAATCAGTCAAGCTTGTTAAATGAATTAAAACACCGGTTTTTCTCAAATTGGACAAGTGAATTAATTACCTGTAAAATCGAACTTTAACTTTACTCAATCAGTTTATTTCTCTGAGATCTCAACATACTGTTGGATTCACTAGCTAAAAAATCATGCAAAACATTTACTAAATTAAATGTTGTTGAGATATGCCCCTTTTTCGCATGTCAAAAATTGGGATTTCAAAAAAAAAAGTCTTTTAAGGCCTTAGTCTAAGCTTGACTGAAGCAGGAAACTAGCGGGTAAGCTAAATACCATCGTAAATACCAAAACGTATGGATGGAATCAGATGGATCGATTAAACCATTCGTAGGCCCTACTCTACTCCGTTCCGCAGATTGTGTATTTTTACTGTGAATGTGAAGCAGTAAATTATAATGATATGTATATATATATATACATGTTAATAAATAAAGAGACCTGGTAATCCTTCTGCAGAAAGGTGGTCCGAGCTAAGGAGACAAAGTCTCTTTAAAGG
This sequence comes from Pissodes strobi, assembly GCA_016904865.1. NCBI lineage: Eukaryota > Metazoa > Arthropoda > Insecta > Coleoptera > Curculionidae > Pissodes > Pissodes strobi. The sequence continues at coordinate 285,681 of MU182073.1, forward strand.
GTCTATCAAATACATGCAAGAGGTCAGTTCGACACGATGACGTGAACGTAATAAAACAACTAATAATGATATACAAGATATTTTCCGTAATATGTTAAAAAAGGCAGAGTTAAAGAATGTAACAGAAGATGGAGTGAATGATATACTTAAAAAGTTGGGTACTTTGGAAATGGCTTTAATCACAGCTATTTGGCATGACTTTCTAACATCTATTGATATAGTGAATAAATCTCTACAAGACCAGGGATTGAATTCAATACCATTGCAGGTTTATATTATGATGGCTTAAATAATAATTACTGTTTACAGTACTGTAGGACTGAAACAAAATACAATGGCTAAGAAACTGTAGCCTAACTCAGAATTCAAAAAACACGAATACGCAAAAGAAAAAGACAATTTGGTGAAACGCCCGATGACGATTTGAAGCAAAGCTCTAAAGACTCTTTTGGAACTCAAGCGTACTTTCTTATTTTGGACGTATTTATTTTAGAAATGACAGAATTGCACGAAAAGTTTAATTTTCTCACTGAAAAATTATTGTCAAAGGATTTAATGGCAAAAAGAAGGAAGGAGTTTGTTAATATGTATAATTTAGATCTGGAGGAAAACTTTGCCGTCGAATTTTCCATATTTTCTGATTGGTATCCAGACGTAACTTTTCTAGCTTCGTTTCTAGCCGAATAATTAAAATTTAAAATAAATAATAATCAAACATCAAGTTTTACCAACGTTCATATTGCCTTCCGCATTTGTTTTTCAATCATAGGATCAAATGTGGAGGGTGAAAGATCATTCTCAAAAATTAAAATATATTAAACATAATATGAGATCAATAAAGACACAAGAAAGAACCACTGCTCTAACTCTGCTTTGTATTGAAAGTGATGTAGCACGCAATCTGGACAACAAACAAATTATTAATGCATTTGCCGAAGCCAAAGCTCGTTTGTTTAGTGTTATTTAAGTTATTTTATAATACCTACATTTGTTCTTAAATCGTCATATATGTTCCGTTCCTATTTCTTATATTAGGTTTACGATCTGTTACCGTTTCTTTTTTGTTGTATAAATCAGCTTGTCTGTCCACAGGGTACAGTTCGAGCAATTTTGAGCCTCTTGGGTAATATCTCGGGTAATATTATGAATAGTCTTGGTGAAAGGTCATTTCCGAGGTCATTTCTTTTTGCGTTATTCTGTGACCTCGCGTTTGATTGAATATCACACAGCCCTTTACTTCAAAAACTAAGAGCGTCTAACTCCGGCGAGAGCAGCCTGATGGCAGAGTTACTTGCAGGACCGCTGTCAAACTGTGAGAAGGATGGCGTACTATCGGACACAGCCTACATTAATGTGGATGTGCCCCAGGGATCAATCTTGGGCCCGATTCTCTTCCTCATACCTACCGATGGGTCAGAGACTGGGACGGTTTGTACTATTTGCTGACGATATCATGTTGCTTGCCGAGGGCGAATCGGAGCTTGCCGCAATTTAGAGATTGAGAGAGGCGTGGGTAAGTGTGGAAGAATGGTTGGTGAGCAATGGGTTGCTTTTGAATCAAGAGAAAACGCAAAGCATCATGTTTACTATGAGACACCCCCTTGAAGATGATATACACCATCTAATAAATTTCTAGGACTGCACCTAGACAGGACGTTGAAATGGGATGTTCATGTAGATAATGTTAGCAAAAGACTTAGAGGTATAGTATATTTGGTTTGCGAAGTTTGAGCGGATGCGTTTCGTCGGACACCCTGAGCTCAGCATATCATGGAACTTTCCATAACATTATGACTTATGGCATTATAATATGGGGACGTTCCCCTCATGCGCAGCGCAGAGAGTCTTTGGTCTCCAGCGTAGGGCGATCAGGGTGCTGGATGGCTTGGGATACAGAGGACTGCAGGGGCGCCTTTGTTAATTCGGGAATTCTTACCCTGCCCTCAGTTTACATCCTGCAAAGTTTACTGTATATCAAGACAGGGGTAATCTACGAACATACCAGGACATACATGACTATGACGCTAGGAACAAGACCAACTATGTCTCACAACGCTGTAGGCGGAGCAGATTACATATAAAATATATGTTTTTGTGTTTGTATTAAGCTCGGTATTAAGGTAACATAATTATTATAATAATTATGTACCTAATATGTTTTGCTTGCTGTTGTTTTTTTTGTAAATAAAAAAAAATCTTCATATTATAATTTGATTTAGTTTACAAGTGTTTCAGAGAATGTTTTATTTTATTATTAGATTTACATTTTAACTCTAGTCCCGTAGGCCATCTGCGCCTTGTAGGCCCTAGGCACAGTGCCTATATTGCTTAATGCATAATTTGGCACTGGATGGAATCGGAATAAAAACGAATATTACCGGTGCATATTAAATTTGTGGCTGTCACTAGACGCCTGGCTGTAATATTCGATCAAATAATTTGCTGCTCTCTGATAACGGAACATAGAGAGTTATTTTTAGAAAACAAATGACACGTCGAGCAATATACATATTGTTGAAGCTGCAACTGAAAGTAAAGAGCTAAGTATTTAAAAATAAAATGACAAGTTTTGTTGCCAGAACTACCGTAGGTATAAATAGGTATCATTATCGAAATATGCAATGGAAAGATTGATTATTCCATAAAAAGTATGCTGAGACGATCGATACAGTGAAAAAAAAAAACAATACAGTCGAAAATTACTAATGATCTTAGTGGAGAACCTGAACATGTCTTGTATTTTACACACAAAAGATACCGGCACATTTTTGAGCAATATGTAAGTGATTCAGATTACGATAATTTCGTCTAAATAATACAGCATTGGAAATATTAAAAGTAAGAATCTTATATTCATTCCTATAGTACAAATTTAAAGCTTATCTATAGTGCTTGGAGATGTTTTTAAAACTACTCTTCCAGTGGCATAGTGTTACCACAGCTTATTCAGTGACCAGCTATTCATCTCTATCGAAATCGGAAAGTTGGAGTGTCGGGCACTGCGCCTCCTGACAGTGCCCTTAGCGGTTCAGTTTCACGGTCTCGTGATTTTTCAGGCCATGTAATGACACGAAGCGAACTGAATTTAAAATGAATATTCCCTTCAAAATCCACGACAAATTCACTCGAAGCTGCGGCTATTGCCCTAAAAAGACCGGAAATTTCGGATTTTTATAAAATTTTGCCATTTAAAATCGTTTTCAAAAGGATTTTTGACGATAAAACATCGTATTTTAAATTAAACGAATTGTCAAAAGTATTATTCAGATGCCCAGACGTTTAGAAAAATATTAACTCATGGCCCTCTTCTAAAATTTTCACTTGACTTTGCCAAATCAAAAGATGCCGCCGCAAGATGAGTAGCTGGTTATTGAATAAGCTGTGGTGTTACCTCGCTTGCCACACAGTGCTGTATCTTGGGTTGCATTAGATCACTCACATTATGATAAACAAAGGTAGATTACTAATTTGTTGTTAGAATCTAGGTTAAGAAAAATATCAAACTTTAGCTTCAATTTGTCTAAAATATATTCATCTTCATTTTTATTTTATGTTTGGGTTTCAGTTTTATTAGTTGATAAGAAGATTGCTGGCCCAACGTAACCACGTCAAGGTGATCAATATGTTGAAAACAAGATGTGTCAAGTCAAATGAGCAGTAACAAATCAGATAAACAAAAATCTCTGCCCCTAAGACCAAGACCTTCATTGTTGGGTGCCATTTTCGGTTGGCGCTTCTGTAAATTGTGTTTTATAACATTAATAAATCAAGTAATTTATTCACAGTGACAGCTTTAAGAAGCGATGTTTCTTAAAGCAACTTGTTGGGTAGTATTATTGACTGGTATACACACTAATGATTAGACATATTATTGTCATTATAGTGGTCATGCAAGACAGCATAGGTATAATCGAATAAATTGACTGTCCCACGTGTAGTGTAACCTTTCTGTATAATAGCAACGCCTGATCTCAAAATGTCAAAAAACGTGTTCGTTAAACAGGTTTTAGCACATTTTGAATTTTAATAACACCTCGAATAAAACACATCGGTATTAAAGTACTTCCCTAGCATACTCTTAAAAATATTTTCCATAACCATAACAAAATAGGTGCAAATTTAATGGTGGCAATTTTTTCCTGATTTAAGAAAATATGTTCAATGTGTTTCTTGAATATCTTGTCATAATCTCCTAAAAATCAAGATCTAGATACGCCTTTTCGTAGTTATACCATCAATACACCAAAGAATTTTAGTTATTGTAGATGTATTTAATTAAGAGGACTATAGCAGTTACCGAGGCAGTTACTTAAGTCACTAGCAGTGATGTAAAATTACCGTAATTTATATTTTTGGTTATTTACGCTGGTAATTTACGAGTGTTAATTACCAAAATTAATTACCGTGGTAATAAATTTGTGTCGTAAATTACTGTGGTAAATAACCGTAATATATTTTTGGTAAATGACAATAAATTACCGTAAACTGCAAGTAAACTAATAGCGATTTCCATTCGTAAATTAATGTAAATTGTGTATATTACTGTCTTTTGGAAACCTCCAACTAGTTTACAAATAAAAATTGCTATTTTTCCAAAGAAGCATGTACATGTATAAAAAAATATCTTGTCATAATCATGTAATTACCACTTGGGAATGAAATTACGGTGTGTGTAAGTATCGGTGCAGGACAAAGAGTTGTTTCATTTGTTTGTGAATAAAACATTGTTTTTTCCTTAAATATCATTTAATTTTAAAACGAAAGCAACACAGAACAAAATGAATGGCAATGAATGACCTCCGACAGTAAATCCCCGGTTCGGCTAATAACCGGCAGCCGGCAGTAAATCCCCGAATGCATACTGTTCATATTGCTGACAAACATGATACAGGCTGATCCCCTATAATGTCGCCCCCTTTTAACTTGTTTTTTTTAGTGTCTCAAAAAAATTAAAAGTATGTTTATGTAGGTATTGAAAAATACTTTTTTTTCTGCGTATAAAAAATATTGGCAAAATGATCAGTATACAGGGAAAAACAAAAAGTAAATTTTTTCAATGGATCAGCTTATATATAAATTTATTTTTCGATTCCTCGTAAAATTCTAAGCATAATTTATGTTTGAAGTTATACCAGAGTATAACAAACCAATATACCTCTAGTATCAGTAGTTTCACAGCTATAAACAGTTGAAAATCGATATTTTGGCTACTTTTCACCTTGGTAGCAAGAAGGCTATTACAAATGGAGTAAAATGAATTTCACATTCCTATCTTAACTTTCCAAGAGTTATCTGATAGTGCTAGTTAATGGTACCTACAGAGGTACCAGATTTGGTACCCGGGGTACCGCCTGCCAGTTCCTTTCAGTTCCTGAAAAGGAAGATAGGAATGTGAAATTCATTTTACTCCATCTCTAATGATCTTCTTCCTACCAACGTGAAAATTAGCCAAAGTACCGATTTTTAACTGTTCATAGCTGTGAAACTACAAACTCTAGAGGTATAACATCATACATAAAATATGCTTAGAATTTTACGAGGAATCGAAAAATAAATTCATATATAGGGTGATCCAATGAAAAAAAAATTAACTTTTTGTTTTTCCCTGTATACTGATAATTTTTCCAATATTTTTTACACGCAGAAAAATAGTAGTTTTCCTAATCAGTGCGCAAAGTTATGTTTTCCCGCACGCGAAAGCAGTTAGAATATTAATGTTGTTAATAATAATAAATAGGGATACAAGTTAATGTTTTTTTGATGCCAATAAAAATTAAGATAAAAATGTAGTTATTTTACTCGTGGAAAAACATTGTTCCTAACACGTACGCAAAGTAGTTTACCCCCACTTAAAGCTTATCTGAACATTTATCAAGTGTGATTTTATAAGTGTATTTGTTTCCCGCACAGTGTGCAGGAAAGTGCTACTTTGCATATGCAAAAGTGTGCGCAAAGTAAATTCTTTGCAGTCACTCGTAGAAAAAAGTATTTTTCAGTACCTACATAACTATACTTTTAATTTTTTCGGGACACTTAAAATAAAAAGTTAAAGAGGGGCGACATTATAGGGGAACACCCTGTACATTACAACAAAATAGAGTAAATAACGTTAAATTTCGGTAAATAACGTTAATTATTTAGCACGAGAAACAGTAATTTTCTATATAACTTATCGGTAAAATACGGTAATAAATTTCTGGTAATTTACGGTAAATTACAGTAAATTACCACGGTAATTTATCGGTAATTTACCAGTTCACATCACTGGTCACTAGGTACTTGGAAATATATACACCTAAAAAATCTTTCCGCCACTTATTGCCTAACGACTGCTTTTTCCTCGCTTTTAGCAGATAAATATGTTCCTTATAAAATCATGATAAAGATCATTTTTTTGAGCGGAGTTGAAATGGGAACCACTAATTTGTCTTATTCAGTGTTTATGGGTTAATTATTTTTGAAAATTAAACATTCCAATGCACAATGAGTGTAAAATAATTAGCGAATGCGTGACCTAATTGTTGAAAATACAGATGTAGTACTATATGGACGTTCCAAATTTTCCAATTAGATAAAAATAGATATCTATTTAATGAAACTTGTTATCAATTTTGTAACAAATATATCTCACATTGCACTGTTTTTCTCAAATTGGACAATTGAATTAGGTACCTCTTGTATCACAATTAGGTATGCAAAATCGAACTTTAACTTTACTAAGTCAGTTTATTTTTCAGAGATCTCATCAGCATACTATTGAATTCACTACCTAAGAAATCGCGCAATATATGCCCCTTTTAGCATTTCGAAAAAAATGTGCAATCTTGTAAGACCCTAGTCCTAGCCTTTGTCTAAGCCTGATTGAATAGAAAACTAGCGGGTATAAGCTAAACACCGAAACGTAAGGATGGAATCGAAATTAAAACGAATATTTCGCCACTTACTTATTGCCTAACGAATGGATTTTCCTAGGTTTTAGCAAATAAATATGTGTTATTCAGTATTTATGTGTTTATTAGTTGTTTTGAAAATAAAACATTCGATGCATAACGAATATAAAATAATTAGCGAATGCGTGACCTAATTGTTGAAAACACAGACTGCAGTACCCTGGACGTGCCGAATTTCCAAGTTAGATAAAAACAGATGTCTATTTAATATAAACTTGTAGTCGATTTTGTAAGAAATATATCTCACATGGCACTACTTTTACCGAGACTTTTACAAACATAAGTATTTACGACTATTTACCAAACTTTAATCTTATCAAAACATTTAGGGGGGAGCGGGCAAATAAAGATGCCAGTATTTTAGCCTTATTTGGGTTCCAACCACAACAGATTTTTATCCACAATATCCAAAGAGAATTTTTGATTTAATCAAGTTTTGATGATGCTAACATAGTTAGCGACACCCAAGGCGAAACGTGTGTCAAGTACAAAGATTCTGTTTCCATTAGAGCATTTTGCCCAACGACCCAATCCCTAACTTAGTACTTATTCGGGTTCTGATGAACTTTGGAAGCGACCTTAAAATAGAAAGAAATTCACTCGGAAATTCAGTGGTAATATTTCAATCAAGCCCATCATCGTCGTCTACAAGTGAAGATGGTATTGAAATGGTGTTGAATATTCCTCGGAATATTCAAATACTATAGAAGCTTTGTTGTAGAAAGGAATACATTGAGCAATATAGCATTGTACCAAAAAATTACACCCCATATAAACAAATCCATAAACCTATATGGGGTCCGAGATGGGATCTAATCGAGTTATGTTCGTGTTCTCTTAGGAAGCTGATTATTCTTAGACATTCCCGGGGGACTGCGCAATAGTCCTGCGCATATCAATGATTGCTTTAAAACGGAATCCGAATAAAGCTATTTAAAAATTGAGAGTTACAACTAGAATACTAATGAGAACTGCAATAGTAGGTCAGGTTTCAATTTCATCTGTTCGAGATCACTATAAATATTCTTGACAATGCTTTCCCAATTGTAACTCTAGTTTAATTAAGTTTATTCAAATTAAATTAGGAGAAATCTGGCACGGTTATTATTATTTGGTTTTGAAACCAAATCAACTTGTAAATATAACAGTCCATAAATTAATAATCTTTTAGGGTCCTTATTAAATACATAAATTCATTTCGTTACCCACAGATGCATCATTGATCGAGGTATCTTTGCTTGGTAATTTGCTATGTATTTTGTACTGTTTCTCCTATAAATTAACGAAATATTTTAGGTCAAACTGTCGAATTTAAGGAATAAATACTCTGGCGCAGCCTAGGTTAAAACCGAGGTTAAAACCCAGTACCACATACTTTATAATTGAAAAAAAGGCTAGAGAAAATGCTATATATATATATATAATATATATATATATACTAGATATTTAATATATAACTAGATATTTACTTTGAGCTTGATGCATTCCCAGTGCGAATTCATTTGAAACTGCGGTATCCGGGGCAAAAATAATCCTAAATAAGTATACGACCAAAATGAATCAAAACTAGTAATCGGAGAATGTTTTTAAATAGTTGGTTGTCATTACTTCAGAAATTACATACTGCAATTACCTTCAATATTACAAAATGACTATTAAAGCATTAAAGCTAAATTAGGAAATAACTCGCACTGGACATAAGTAGCTTGATGTCTAGACTGTTTCTGCTAGCAACATTTAATACCCAGTTTAATACTATAGACATCGCTACCATTTTTGATAATAAGTAAGACTTCATCATTTAAAATTGCAGATTTTCTTGGCAAAAATATTAAATATGTCAATTTTGAATAACACTAATTCACTTTAGATTCACATAAACTATCGTATAGTAATTGAGTCCCAAAACCATTACAGGTGGTTGAATTAATAATGTTTCCCTGGTTTTGCAATACAATAATAATTAATTGTACAACTTGTTCAAGGTGTCCAATTTTCGATACCTGTGCACCCTCCAAGTGGAGATAGAGGGATGCGGTTTTTCACACAATGACATACTTTTTTGAGAAACGAAAGATACCCCTTACATAATTCTCATAGCCCTCTTAGTTTTTAAGATACACGGTGAAATTGAAATTTTACAATTTTCGCGCACTCCTCATAAGCTTTTTACGTAAAATCCAGTGGCGTACTAGCTTTTTTCCGAGCTTTTTTCTCAGAATTTTTTTTTAATGGAACATTATATTTTCTACTAGTTTGGTGACGCTTGTTCAAAAATATATAATAGTTGTTATGTCTGCATAGTAATAACGCTATAATTTGGAAATTGAAATGCAAATAGGCCATGCTGCCGCGGCGAAGAAACAAAAATTTGGACAATGAAAGTTGTCATTTGAGCCACTTGTCAAAGTATGATTGTTTGTAAAGTGTTTTGAAAAACGTGTGTACCTGTTATTGTTAATTATTTTGCGTTTAGTACGATGGCTGAAATCGTTTGTTTTATTGGCTGCAATGAAAACAGACATGAAGCTTCCCAATTTTTATTTTAATAGGTATGTTTCATATTCGTCATTCATTTTTATATAGGTACTTATAAATAATTATTTTGATGTATTCTGCGTAGGTTTCCGGAAAGAAGGTAGCCTTGTCCCGATATCATTTTCAGAATAAAGACAAATTTAGTAAATTATGGACTCTTTATACAGCCTGGGCCAAAATTCTCGAGAAAATTCTATAAGGAGAACCGAGATGAGAACCGTGAAACCGTCCCGAGTAGGGTAAAGTTATAGCTTGATAGAAGCAGGGTCTTCGAATTCATGAAGAGGCAATGAGAAAGAAGTCGGTGTGACCAAGGCTAGGGTACAGACAATATTAAGAATATATAAATTTCGTCCTTATAAAACAAAAATCGTAGGTACAGCATTTGCATCCAGGAAATCCAGAACGACGTTTAATTTTTGCAATTGATATATGGAACAAATCCGAACCAATATTAATTTTTCCAGGTTAGTAATATGGGTTGATGAAGCTTATTATTCGAGTGCCGGCATGTTAAATCGGCATAACACAAGACACTGGTCCCAAGAAAATCACCACCTAATATTTGAACGGGAATATCAAGGACGTTTTAGGTTTAGTGTTGCTTGTTTTATTTTGGACAAAACAAATAGGGTATCGCATTTATGAAGGAGGTTTCTCCGCGAACCTTTATCTGGACATTCTACAAGATGCTGTACCTGAGCTGCTAGATAATGTCCCCTTAGCTCAGTTAAATAATATATATTTTCAACAAGACGGAGCTGCTGTTCATAATGCTCAGATAGTACGCCCTTTTCTATTTTCCCAATAGATGGATAGCCACTCGATCCCTCGATCTTCCTTTAGTAAATTTTTTTAATGGGCTTTTATCTCGGCACTTATGCAAAATAAAGTTTACATTACCCGAAATCGTTTCATGAAAGAACTTCGAAAGGCTACACATTTGGCTTCTCAGCCTTTGCAGAGACGTTCATTAATAATTTTAAACACTAGGAAGAGTTACAAAAATGTGTGAATATCTGTGTTGTATTAGAGAAATTGGCAACCATTTTGAACAGTATTCATGATTAGTGAATGAAATGGAAAAAATACTTTTTTATAAATTACTAAGTATGTTTGTTTAATATATTTAATCGATAATATGAAAATTTATATTTTTAGTAGGTAGTCATAAAATATTATTTTTATCACCGTAACATTTTTCGTCTCGATTAATAAATACATAAATAAAAAATTATAAAATAAATTAATAAACAAACAATTATTTCTTGGTTCAAAATAAAGAGGAACTATTTTATAAACGAAAATCTGAAATAAATTTGATTTGTTGTCAAGATGTTATATTGTTTTTAATCAATAATTATAATCACGGCCTACTGGCAAATCTTTTTTTTTCTAAAAATTTACAAATTGTTTTATTACTATGAAGACAGTTGGTATAACTGTTATATATTTTTTAAAAGTCTGGAACAAGCGTCACCAAACTGATAAACATATTATACCGGTATCAATAAAAAAAAACAAATTTTGCTCTATTTCTGAGAAACGAAGCCTTCTAGAAAAAAAACTATGTAAGCTTCCGTTTTTATCTTTTCGAAAAGTTATAAGATAACCGAGATACCCGGTATCTTAAAAACTATGAGTATGCAAGCGGCATTTTTTATTTCTCAAAAAAACTGGCACAGTGCTGCGAAAACCGCATCCTTCTTTCTCCACTAATAAAGGAGTTACCCTGCAAAAGTATCGAAAATTGGACACCCTGTGTAGGCAACATTGTTGTATATTTGTTTAATAAACTTTGAATGAACAGAACTTGGAAAGTGTTCAGGGAAGGTTTTGTTTTAATAGATTACGTTTATGCCGCCAAATCTCGGTTTGATTTAGGAATTGAATGCCAATACAATTTAATGATATAAATGTATAGTCACGGAAATGCAATGTATACCTAGATGATATCCTGCATCCTGGTGTAACTGAATTAAGAATATAAAACGGAAGCTAGTTTCAGGATTAAGAAATAAACATTGTCTATACATAGATGAAGGAAAACCTTGAACTAAGATTGGAACTTGGTTGTATTATAAAATAAATAGCTTTATGCTTCATGTAAACATAGAAAAAACATACTTGCTGCAGCGCACAGTGGGAATTGGAAAGCGTTTGGGTTGTTTAAATTTCATACTCACGTTTTTATAAATATGTATACAGAGACAACTAGATGTTGTTTAGTAGATCCTAAATCTAAAGACTTACCTTCTAGTTTCATGCCAACATCCAAACACTTTTGAAACCGACAGAACGGACATCGTTTCCTTTGCGTCTTGTCAATGTGACAACTCCGTTCTGCCACACAAGTATACACCTTTTTGTTTTGCACAGTTCTTTTGAAGAATCCTTTGCACGATTCGCACGTTAATAATCCATAATGGTATCCTGACACTTTGTCCCCACAAACCGGGCACAGTTCCTCAATTCCGTCTTTGGTGTCGGGGATGTCGCCCCCCGTGAGAGATGTAGTAGGACCCGAGATTTGATAAGCAGCACCCATGTCGATGCCGCTGATGGTCTGGGTTCCTGAAGAAAAAAAATAAGATGTGTCTATGTTAGACATTGTCTGAGACATCATCATGTTGGGATGGTGCTGGCCCATCCCCATCGACTGTTGACAACTACTATAAGGGGTCGAGATGGGGGGTGAGCCATAATGGCTTAGGGGGCTTGAAGCCTGAGTGGCCACGGGAGAGTCCCCCTGGTTCGCGTTAAAGGGGGACATGTTGAGGGACAACAACGTTGAGTGATTCTCCATGTCAAGTAACATTTCTCACAATACGCAACCCAGTTTGTCTATCGATATTTGTCATCTATACACGCGGATAAACCTTTGCATATTTCTTATGGCACTAATCACAGTAAATAATATAATTATCCAGTAACAGTTTAAGTAATCCAGAGGGTGAAATGTAGCACAGCACTCGCGTTCGCGAAATGAAAAGTGGGTCTCGGTCGGAATTGCAGCGTCCGCAACCGATGGGCGACAACACGGGACTGACCAGGATCGGGAGACTGGAAGAACCCCTTGAGCGACCGGCTTGTACGGGGGTACAGTACGAAATGATTACAGCGGACCCGTGTAATAACAAGTGAAAGTGACTGACCTACTTTCCATTGAACCAGGTCTATGTTACTGCTGTGAAGTCATACACACACACACTTACAACACATCTCGCACAGCGCGGGTGCGATGTTGCCGATGTGATCGCAGTCGCGTTTGCGGTAATGTGGAATTAGCAAGTTGATCACCTATTAACCTAAAACCACACTGTATTCAATATCACCGATTTGTTTTGGGAAAATTTATGGATTTTAAAAGTTTAACACCGATCGCGCAGACTACAATTTTTTTTCCTTTTTCGTTTCTTTTTGCATTTAAAAAAATAATACTGCCTGATGAGAATGTAGATCGAATGTAGATAATGAAAAATTATTATTCATAGTATAACTAAAGTATAAACTTTTAATAACTTTATATATAGGTGTATGAACAGAGACATTTAAATGAAATAATTAGGTATATAGTTTTGATAAAAGTGATTTCTTTCGAAAATAAATATCCTTGTTTTCTTTATGGCACTAAGTAGGTATATGCCCTAAACAGATGAAATAACAATAATGATAAAATTGCATTATTAAATACATAAAAAAATTATATTTCTATTAATTTCAAAAATAACTTTGACCAACAACTCGAAAATGAACAAATTTTAGTTTAAGAAATTCTGACCTATATTTGAATAAATAAATTCATATTTTACAATTTAGTTACATATTTTTTAAAATAAATCATCAGTAATATTATTACTACAACTACGAAAATATTTAAATTTCTTTATGCACTAATATATTCTCCAACGTTAAGCTTTCGACGTTCTTACTAGACATGATCTAATAATCAATTGTTACCCCTATTATTATTGTAGTATATATAATTAGATACAATTTCCTCAACGAACGGGGAGGATCGCAATCACAACGGCAACGTCGTAGCGGCGCAACGCCTGTAGTGGGGTTCTCCGCGGCCGTGAGGGGAAGGGAAGGGATGTCCTACTGACCCACTTTTGTATCGCGCATCATGTGGCCATACCGCGACAAAAAAGAAGAGAACCCTTTAAGACCTGCCCTACACCTCCTTGCATTAGCGAATGGAATACCGTGGGAAACGAAAAACGGTCCCGAATAGTTTTCCCTCAGAAAGAGGTGACTTCACTGCTCGGTGTTTTACCGCCCACGCATTTTAGTTCAGAGGTCTAAATACATAAATAGAGTACGTCCAGTAAACTTGACCTAAACTGATTATTGATTCTAAATGGAAAAGTGTGCGAATGCTTGCTTAGGTCGAACGAATTCTGGTGCACCTAATTGCCTATACGAGCATGATGATGATTTCATTCAACTTAAAAATTTTTACTTGCGGATCGTTCCAAAACATGCCTTTTCGGTTTAATACTAATCATAGGATTAACGAATACAAAATGTTTTAATATATTATCATTTAATTTACCTGAATATGAAAACGCTTTAAACTATATTTTGATAATAACGAACACATTTTGGAACACTTTGGAATTCATTGGTTAACTAAAAAGTTCTAAATATTTGAATCCCTTTTTAGTTGGCGATATAAATATTAATTTACTAAAAATAATTTCTATGTAACAAATATTTATTATATAAGTACCTTAAATTTAAACAACTCTTTTATTAAGAACAAGATAACAGACTCTCAAGCAACTCAAGTTATAGAAAAATCAAAAAGCTTTATTGATCATAATATTTATTGCGACCAAAACTGTAATGAAATTAGCTGTATAAATATTGGTAATAATTGCCTCTCTGATCATAATGTCATAACATTCGATCGATATCACTGTTCATTCCAAAATATTTAAACCTAAAACCACCAATATCTGATATCTATTTAATATTTTATATAATATTTTGAACACGTACAATTTGCAGAATTTTATAAAGTTTTGTATAATTAGGTTTCTCTTTTTCTTTTCATTGTGTGTTTCTATTTGTGTTTTTATATATTTTGTACTCTAGCTCCAGCTTTGTCTACAAATTGTGATTTTTTTTTTGACAATAAAGCATCTTATTATTAGGAAATTAAAGCAATTTAAAATTTAAAAAACCTTTGGAACAAAAACTATCTTATTTATAATAATTGTAAAAAATATGTGAATATAAAAAACAAATCAAGAAAATTATAAATGGGTAACGAGGGAAATATCCTATACAAAAAAATAAAAATAAAAGCCACTTTAGATTTAAACTATAGATTTAACATAATAAAAAATAAAAGCCCTAAAGAATCAATACTTTCGGTCAGAATGGGTAAAAAAAAAACAGGAAATTATGTAAAAAAAACAGGGGGTTTGTCAGCAAACTTTTAAAAGATAAATTACATTTAAACACTATAGATAATTTATCCATAAATGATTTATAAATAATGAATCACAAAGATATAGCACAAAACTTTACTAAATAGTATAATTACTTCTCAAAAGTACTTAGGAGGATATTTAAAAAAATATATAGATTCCGAAATGGTAATGCAAAATTTGAACATTCGTTCTAGTGAAATTACTTGCCAAAGTAGTATTTATGGGGCCAACCAATCTAAATGAAATTAAGGGGATTTCAAGCGATTTAAAAAAGGACTCTGCGCCTGGACATAATAAAATAACGGTAACAAACTTAAATTTAAAGGAGAAACTGCCTCCAATTTTGATGGAGCTTATAAACAAAATTTTGGTTACTGGATTATTTCCAGTTGAATTAAAAATTAATAAAATATCTTTAATTTTTAAGTGTTTCTCAAAAATTATAAAATATACTTTTAAAAGATAAATTACATATATACACTATTGATAATTTATCGATAAATGAATCAAGAAGATATAGCGCAAATTGTCAATAATTAATACTCAAAAGTAGGAGAAGATATTGTCAAAGAAATAGATTCCGGAATATTATTGCAAAATCTAAACATTTGTTCCAGTGAAATTACTTACTTGCGAGTAGCATATATTATCAGACCAACCCAATCTAAAAGAAATTAACAAGATTTTAAACGATTTAAAAAAGGACCCTGCGTATGGGCATGATAAAATAACGGTAATAGATTTATCAAATTTAAAGGAGTAACTGCTTCAAATTTTGGTGGAGCTTATAAACAAAATTTTGGTTACTGGAATATTTCCAGATGAATTAACTATTAGTAAAATATCTCAAATTTTTAAAGCAGGCTCGAAAACCATCATAAATAACTACAGACCCACCTCTGTTATAAGTGTCTTCCCAAAAAGTATAGAAATAGTAATGAAAAATAGAATGCTTAGCTTTATAAATAAATATATACATGTAAACGACTTCCACTATGGGTCACACTTAGGGCGACAGTAGATCTGATTAATACAATACCAACAGATCTGGATAATGTTGTAAGTACCGATATTCTCTTAAATAGTATGGGATTTCGAGGCACTATGTGTAAGGTCATTGCTTATATTTTGACAGCGTTTAGCGCAGTTATTATAGGAGGTGGAAAAAAACTTTAAATACAAAAGTTGTAGGCACCAATCTAGATCGCCAGAAAATGTTCTAAAATTTAAAACAGGGCTTTTGCAAAGTTGATAAAAAACACAAACATGGTAATTTTTTAGTGGAACCCTGTATATTAAAACAAAAATTAATAGATATTTTTTTTCTGAATGCAAAAATATGTAACGTGTTGACATTTGGTTCAGCGGTTTTCGAAATATATGCATTTTGAAAACTATTGAAAATAATGGCGCGGCGGTCACATTGAACACTTTTAAATTGTCATAAATTATTTTATAAAAAAATATTGTTAATTTTTTGGTTCTATTTTGATTATTGAACATAAATAAATATAATAATATGTTATAATTATAGTAATAATATGTTAATTTTCACTTATTTGTTAAATAAAAATAATAATAACTGCGATTTAATTAAAGAAAAAACGTTTTTAAAATGCAACTATTTCGAAAACGGCTAAACCAAATGGTAACTTTGGCATATTTATTTAATTCAGAAAAAAGATCTATTAATTTTTGTTTTAATATACATGTATTATATTTTAGAATATTTTCCAGCGATTAGGATGATTCCTACAACTTTTGAATTTAAGGTTTTTTTCCACCTCGTATAATAACCGCGCTAGACGCTGTCTAAATATAATATCTCGGTCCCTTACTTTACTCCTTATAAGTATTAAGCCTGTAAGGCAAGCTTATCTAAATGAAAGATACTTTACGTTTGCTGACGACACCGTTCTCATTTAAAATGGGGAAGATGAACCCGACTTTTACAAATCAATTAAATAATATTTTGAAATAAAAATAATAATGTGGCGATTAAAAGAGTTTTTGAAATCAAATATTTAGCGTTGATTATTGATGAGAATTTAAACTGGTCAGGTCACATTATCCATTTAATTAATAAAATTACTCCTACGGTTTCATCAGTTTGTAAGGTTAGATCATATTTAACGTTTAAAAGTAAAATGAATGTCTGCAATGCTTATTTCCTTTCTCACTTTCGATATTTAATTCCAATATGGGGAACATGTGGGCGGACCCATTTCAATACATTCCAAATTTTACAAAATAAAGTAATTAAAGTACTGTTTAGTTACGATAGGTTAACCGAAGCTTTATATAAAGATTTAAATATATTTATTTAAATTTAATTATTATTTTAAATATATTTAAAGTAAATAAAATCTGTCATCCAGAATAGTCAAAATTAATGTACAAAATCATTAATAATTATAAACAAAAGTGCAACACTGAAATAAAACTTTCAAACGAGGTCCATTCTTATAACACCCGAGCACAATTTAAACTTTTTCAAACAAATGTTGAAACTAATATAGGACACAACAACCCTATTTAAAAGCTTCCAAAGTTTTCAATAAATTACCCAAAGAGATAAAAATGGCTTCCACAAATTATAAGTTCTCTAAAATGAATAAAATACATTTAAGCACTCTGTAAACTTATTATTTAGCACCTTGGTTGTTGTATTTCTTGTATTGTTCTTAGTTTGTTAATGTTTTTTTGTTAAGTAAGGATCATATATATTGTATCCATTTTTTAGATAATTATTCTCGATACCAATGCTTTACGCAATTTTAAAAAGTTTCATTATATACTTGCATTAAAAAAAGTTTTCTTGAATAAAGATCATTTAAAAAAAAATAGTAACCGAGAATCCAGAATCAAAGATTCGATGATAAAAGAGGGGATACTCACTGGCATTGAATACATGTATCTACTATAATTGCAAATGGTCAGGTACTAAAAAAGGTGATTATAATAATGCCACAGGTTACCTAGGAATCTGTGATATGATATTGTGCAGCTAGAGCAGATTCATTAGAATTACTGGCAGCTCCAGTATCAATCTGACTGGTCTGAATCACGTGATAACAATTATTGCCAATGGATAAACGTAGATATTATAACTATGATTCCATGTACATAATATATATTATATTGATGAATAAGAACCTTAATTTGTAGATATGAGAGATAAGCTCGAAAAAAAAAGAGCATTCGCGTTGTATTATGCTGGCGTAATTCTATCCATCCATATACAGTTTCAGATTATAATTTAAATGTTCGAATGAGGTTGGTCATATACCAGATTTTTTTTAATAAACAAGTAAATAATTAATTATTAAAAAAAATAATAAGCAAAATAGCATATTATTAACGTTAATTGAATGCTTAATAAAAAAATTGAAAAATGTTCTTATACCTACATTTTCATAACAAATTTCCGCATAAGCAGAGGTAATAGTGAAACATCGACAGCATAAGAAAATCAAATCGCGTACGTATTTTTGCTTGCAAGTCTACACAAATAGATTATACCTAGCAAACTTGACCTAAATTGGTTTATTTAGATGCACTTTTGCAGTTGCTTACGTCAAACAAATAAATATGAAAAATTGTATTTGTTATTGATATTTTTGCTTACAAAAATATTCAGATGTAATTTATTAACTTGGATTTTATATACAATTTCATTAATATATGCAATATATGGCGTCTAGATTAAATGTGGATACTGTAAATGTTTTTTTCTTCAAACGTCAGTAAATCAGTCATTACTCGACTGTGTAGGCGGCCGTGAAGTTTCGTTTTTCCTCCGCCGGAGCTTTACTTTTCACTTTTCCGCCGGCGGAGGTAAAAGTGTTGTCATAGCAACATAGATACAATACAAACAGACAACAAAATAAGCGTCAACAACTCAAGATTTATTAAACTACAATTTGTATTTATCACTCAATTTGTGACTGCATTTCTAAAAATCACTAATTTAGGAACAAATTGGTTATTATTTAATCGAACTTACTCAATAACTGCTTATCAATACGGAATTAAAACGCAATCGGAGACGTAATTTTAAAAAATAATTATTGTTGACAGTGTCCACTGACAGCTTGATGTTACAATATTCACCGACACCGGTCTAAGCAAGGCCACCTACGACCGTGGTCTAAGCCGCCTTGCGAACCCATTTATCTTTAATAATAATTAAATATTATTACTATTAAGAAAAGATGTTTTTGCATTAATTTGTCGACATTTGAAGAAAAAACAGCATATTTTATTTGGAGGAAAAGTTACTTTTCCTCCATATAAAATAATATACTATTTTCTACGACTGATGATTTTTAAAGGGTTAAAAACACAATAATAACTACTCATGAAAAATATACTTTTCAAACAGCGTGTGAAAAGTATATTTTTCAAGCGTATGAAAAAACTTATTGCTTAATGCAAATTTTAATTAATATTAAATGAATACATAGTAAAATACGACGTAAAATATTATAGTTGAAGTTGTAGAAAAAGTACAGTGTGCAACATGTGTGAAAAGTGAAAACCTTTTTTCACACTCGTATGACTCTAAGCACAGAAAACTATTTATAATAGTCAATAATTAAATGTTCCTTTGTCAAGTTAGAAAAATTATAACAGCGGGTCTTCCGAAAAAATGTCCCAAAATCCTATTTTATTTCGAGCTTTGATTTCTTTTACTTATATTTTAGGTTAGGTAAGAGATATCGAGATGCGGTTTTCACTGACGTATTAGGCTGTCTTTTGTTTAAAAAAGTGGCATCGTTGCATTTACATTTGTTGAAAAAATCGGTTTTATTTGCGGTTACGTCAGAAAACGCCCTCTAGCGGCTAGGTAAGAAATCGCAATCACCCCACTAAAGACATGGTTGATAGCCTATGGAAGTTTATCAAGATTCGTTCAGCCATTTTGAAATTATTGACATTTATTTCCGAAAATGTTCGAACAGTTCCCACCACTTTCCTTTAAGGGATAGAGCAAAAAGTGTCGTTAAAAACAGTAATCGAATTTATCTCGGCTTTAAAATGACAAGGCATTCTACTGTCTTTAATTTAACGAAATTTTCCAAAAACCGGGTTTTAAAATTTAAGATGGCTATTACGCCCCCTGGCGGCCATTTTGGAAACGTAAACATAAAATAATTTCCAACAATTTCTCTTGGGCGTTTTACTCATAATTACCATAAGACTTTACGACAATTACTTTTCAAGAAATAGCCGAGTGCCATTATTAGTTGGCCACCCGGTACAAAGACCTTTAAATGGTCCATTATCAGAAGAAAATTATAAAAAAGAACTTTATACCATCAAATAGGTTGCAGTCAATAACGAATACAATGCTAGTATGATAGATAATTTAATTAAGAAAAAATCTTATAAAATGGCAATAAACTTAGTCTATCCAACAATAACAATAATATACTTGACCAAAGATTTAAATAAATATATTACATATTATACAGGCACGACTTCCAAACGTATTTCCAAACCCCTCTCCAAAAATAAGGTAAAAACTGCTTTTAGAACCAATAATAATTTAGGTGAACTTTATAAAAATATCCAAATCCAAATCAAATACTTTTCAAATCAGGAGTTTATTTCAAGAGCCCAAAAGTATACATAGGACAAACAGGTAGATCTTTCAAAACAAGGAACACGAATTGAGTCTCCTAAAAAAGAATAACAACTCCCGTTATGCTTTACATTTAAATTCAGAAAAACACAAATATTCGAAAGATTTTAAAACATATTATAGAGAACAAATCCAAAAATTAAATTATTTTGGAAAGCATGGAGATTAATAAAAATAAAAAGTCAGGTTTATTATTGAAAGAACAATTAGACACTAATTATTCCCCATTGTTGTTGTATACATAATAACTTAATAAATATTGTTGTTGTCGTTACTCTCTACCTTCCTTCATTATTAATAGCATAAGTACCTGCCCATATTGTGCATGCCTAATATTAGTTGGAATTTCTATACCTTTAAGTTTATGGTCTCCTTTCTGTTACCTACTTAGGATATTTTACTCTATTTTTGCACATTTGTAGTTAGTCCGTTTGAAAAACGTACCGTGTGCCGAAACATATGTCGCGGTTTATTAAAATAAATTGTGGATATTTTAAAACCCTTGTGTTTTCCATTCAAAATAATTATTTTTATTCAACCCCTGTTTTGTACATGTTTTACTTTCGTGCAATGAAAATATTCATATTTAAGGTACCTTCTCTATAATACGTTATAATTTAACATTATAAAAAAGGTTTTAAAAAGTGGTCCTTATGCTAATAATTAACATAGAAACGTTTATTACCACCCACAATAACCAAATCCATTTTTTAATACGATAAAAATAGATATGAGAACTTATTAAACTAATAAACTTGACCCAAATACTAGCAAAGTTTAGAGCATAATATAAAATATTAAGCTGATATCTATTTATTCCCATTTTTCAAAATAATAAGCTTGCAAAATTCGCATGAAGTAAACAGGTAACTTCAAAACAAACTGTCTGATATAAATGCAGCTTTGTTATCAAATATGACCTAGAAACCTACATTCGTTTAACTGATAAATAATTAAGAACATTTTTGATCTTATCTTAGAGTATCTGCTTATTTTAAAAATAGTATTATTAATCAGGACAAATTAATTAATTATAAAATATTATAAAATTAGGTTACAACGGTAATATTTGAAGGCTTGACTTCGAGAAAACTAGACACTTTAAAGCGGCTTAATTTGCATATTTAGTACGTTTAGCCGATATTTGTGGCTGGAAACAGAAAATATTTACCACACGCAACGGCCGCTAATGCTATACCACGAGATTTAAGAAAATGTAAGGATATGAATTAGTCGTTAAGTGAAAATGTACAGTACGACATAAACGTTGACTATTTTCAGGAAATGAATATCCATTAATTGAGCTCTCTGCCGAAATGTAATTCTCTGTACTACAAGGGCAATGAAATGCATGATTACAGTCACACTGAGGTATTCCGCCAATATTCATAGTGAGGTGAAGGACTAAATCTCACAGCTAATATCGACATAATATCATCAGAAATATAACCTAGCTATAAAGTTAGCAGATCATGTATGAGCCAGGCACGAGGTACGGTCGGATCTATCGCATGAGTATATTTGTGAGAAAATCAATTGGCCACTCAAAGAAGGAACCCCGATTTTGTATTTGAACATCTGGGACAAAATAACTGCTTATCAAAAAAAAAATCAGCTTGCCAGTTTTTAAATGAGCATTCAAAACTTATTTTTTCTACTTGCGTGCGGAAAAGTTCACTTTTCCGCACTCAATTTAGTTTAGAAAGTTCCACTTTTCCGCACTAGTGCGGAAAAGTAAAAATTTCAAAAAAAGTATACAAATTTGTCACAAGTAACTTCTATATTGATAATACCAAATTTAGGGGAACGCGTCATGTTCGTTATAACAAACCGGAAAACTAATTATAATTATTAAAGAATTATTATACAAAAGAAATATACCTACAAATTTGGGACACCCAGTATCATAAATATCAATAACTGCTATTAATAATAACATAACAATTAGCAGGCCACGTCAGTGTCAGTTATAACAATTAGCGTATATGTCAAATTTTGCCTTTATCGCCCTGCCAACTTACTGTCAACAATTCGAATAAATTAAAAACGTCAACTTAAAGCAAGACGCGTTTATGATATTGTGAACCAAAAAAACTAATAGCATCAGCGATCAACTTACAGAATGCATCAAATTGCCAATTTACTATTAATATTAATCATAAGTAGTAGAATAGATTGTAGTATCTCTTTAGCTTTAATAAAAATTAATAAAATTTCAATATGTTGTTTCTTTATTTTTACATGTTCTTTCCGCACGCAAGTAGAAAAAATAGCGTTCCTAACTCGTGCGGAAAGTGTCTTTTCCTCACTTGATTGCTTGGCCGAACTCCGCTACGCGTCGTTCGGCCAACTGCAATCGCGTGCGGAAAAGTGGCACTTTCCGCACTAGTTAGGAAATATACTATAAACAAACATTTTTGGCACAGAACAAGGATTGACCCTAGTAGAACTGTTATAATTAACATAATCAACGCCTAACTGACTAGATGTCAAGAAACGAAACCTTCCAATACTTCGCGAGCGAAAAGGTCTTCGATAACCATAGTTCTAAATAGCAGGCACGATAATCCTTCCCTCTTCCCACAATATTCATAACAATAATTTGCTCCGACAATTAAATCACAATAGTTTGCAAAACACCAATTCGTGCGTAAAATTTGGACAGACATAACGCTCTCACAGAATATTTTGGAATACAAGTTTTAGGTTAAACTTGGTTAGTTTTGGATCGTTAGCATATTTTATTTTTAGTTAGATATTTGATTTTATAGTTTGAGTAGTAAGTTTGGACATTGGTTAGGGTTAGTTTATATAAGTTTCGTTTCGGCTAGCTTAGGTAAATATTTTTAGTTTAATCTGGATTGGTTTTGGGTAGTTTGGATACATTGCTATTGTCGTGTGAATTATTACCGTGAGAACTATTTGTATATTGTTAGATGTAATTGAAGGTAAAAACGTTATTTGGCGAACTATACTATACGCTGCAACTATTCTCATAAATTTTCATGAACATTGATATCACTTTCGAAGGGTATTACTATAGAGTTGGGCATGGCTAAATTGACCATTACATATTTGATTGGTTAAATTCGGTCAAAATATCTTAAATATTCAAAATCACATTATTTGAGCTGAATCATGACTATTACAATACATATCAATATTAATTTATTTTTTGCGCATTTGTGATCGGTGCAATTTACCTACAACCGTCTTTTATGTAACGATTTTATTAAAACCGGTTCTGGGAAACCCAACAGTCGCAAGTTCGGCATCTCTTACGACGTTTTTACCATTACCAGTCGGTGGTTCTGGGTTGTGGTTCAGTGCTTCCCCGAACACTTTATCTCATTCATTGGTGAAATTCCAGGTTCTTCAGCTGGTTCTTCTCATACTAATATTAAACGTACAAGACTGCAAAAATTTACATCATTTCTTCATTCTTGACATTCTAAGCAAATCTGAACATTCTGAATTACAGTCTTTTTTGTGAAGCTGTTAACTCATCGAATATGAAGCAATATCTTCAAAAAATAGTAAGAAGCCACATACAGAAACTAATGAAATTCCAGGTTCTTCAGCTGGTTCCTCTCAGACAAATGTTGAAACGTATAAAACTGCAAAAAATAACATCATTTGTTGACACGGTAAGCAAACCTCTACAATCTGAATTACAAAGACTTTTTTACGAAGCTGTTTTACGCCCTGGCAATGTTTAAGTCAGACAACTAGAAAACATTTTTATGAAACTTCGACCAGCTTTTAAAATTCCTGATAGAAAAGCTTTGGCTACCTCGCGTCGCACCTTGATAAAAAAACAACATTAAATATATTCTTAATAATGAGTAATCATTTGTTGACATGGTAAGCGAATCTCCACAATCTGAGTTATAGACTTTTTTATTTTTAATTATGAGGATAATATAATTCTAATGAGTGATGGCTGGAAAAACATAAGAAATGAAGGTTTTAATAAACTACATAGTGCATACGAATAATGGATATTTTGTCTATGATTTTTCACATCCCCAGGCATTTCGACATAGAGGTCAATACATTTCCAGTGAAATTACAAAGATTGGTGAAAACAAAATTACTTCTCTGGTAACCGACAATGCAGCAAATATACAAGCTGCATGGGCCCAATTAAGAGAAACATTTCCATATCTACAAACATACGGCTGCGTTTCTGAATTTTAAATTTATTGTTAAAATATATTGAATCACTCTCTGATCATCTTAGTGTTTGCAAGGAGATTGTCAAATTTTTGAAATTAAAATATATTCCCAACGCCGCGCCGCGCCGGCGCCGATTTAAATGAAAACCAGGGCAGTTATTTAATTTACAATCTCTTAAATTACCAGTCGCAATTAGATGGGGCAGTACAGTCACATGTATGGAAGGTATTGAAGTAAATAAACGGCTCCTTAAAGAATGTTTAATTAATACTGATATTGAAACCCTGTCAACAAATAAAACAAAGTCTGATTTACTTAATGATGATGTATTTTGGGATAGAAGGGTCATCGAGTTACTGAATCATGTTGTTCGATTGATTACATTTATAGAAATGCTACTCTGTCAGATGTCCGACACAAGCTGTACCTGTTGAAAGATAACTTCAACCACAAACAATATAGCTACGCAAGAACACATTTGTATTAAAAGTGCATTTCTTCGAGATAATATAATATCCCCAAAATTAAGACGAAGAAAAAAAACAACCACATCAGTAATAATATGGCCTGTGCATATATGCACAATGTAGCATATCTACTCGATCCTAGATATAAAGAAGAAAATTTAACCCCAGACGAGCTACAACTTAGCTTCAACAAATCTGAGCATTGGATAAATTTGAAATGTTAGAACAGCATTAAGTAAATTTAATAATCGAATAATATAGGCAGCAGTAAATAGTATCAAATCAGTTTGTAAAACATCATCCAATCTTACCCCATCAACTGATCGACTTGGTGGGAGGGTTGGCAAAAGAAATCGGTACTTCACTATATAGCTAACATGCTGGGCCGGCTCCAGGACCCGTGCCCCTGCACGCCTGCACAGAGGGGCTGCAAAAATCAAAGGGTAATGAACATTTCAAAATCGCAACGAACGAGATATTAAAAAAAGACACGCTACTCGACACACCATAAACTTCAATCTAAACTTTTTGGATATTATTAATACACATACAATTAATAAAATTTATTTTATCAATTATTACTGATAACTGTTTTGCAGTGCCGCCCCTTATCCTATACATACAGTATACAGATAGTCCAAGCCCTATACCTACTCGGCGGCCTACTCCCGACTCTCTCGGACAGTTGTGTTTAGAGATACTGATTCTACTTTAAAATACTTTGAGGAGCAGACAGCCGGAGCTCCGCAAATTCCCGAAGGTCATCGTGTTCTATATGGCCGAATCGCCGAACGCACCAGAATTACCCATGTCTTTACGGCCCAGTGAGTTGTGGTCAGCAGGTCTAGTGGTTCAATGGTCAGATTTTGAGCTTGTGATAGGGGCGACTCGGGTTCGATTCGCGTCGGTAGCAAGGCATGTTTTTTTTTATAGATTTTTTTAAGGTAATGTGGGTTAGTTTGAGTTAGTTGGGTTGGGTTACGTCCCGGAGCGAGCGAAGCGAGCGGAGGGCCATGCGCAAAGTTAACATCCGATTGTTTTGCTCGGCCCGATAATGCATCATGCTGATTCATGCTTCAATCCATCAGGGCGATGTGAATTCTCACGTTTTCGTTTCTATAGGTTTTGTTTGTTTTGTGTGGTCTACAAGTATTCACAAGGTGATTGCTCGGGAATTTTCGAATTTCCGTCTGTCTCATTCGCAAAGTCTTGATTCTACTTTGGCTTTCGGGCTTTCGCATGCGCAGAGTACGTGTGGGGCTAAATGTATCAGAATTATCCATGTCTTAAGGTCCAGTAAATTGCTTTTAACGATTTAGTAGTGTAGTGGTCAGAAACTGTGCGTTTGATACGGGCGACCCGGGTTCGATTTCCGTAGATGGCAAGACGTGTTTTTTCAGAGCTTATATTTGTAAAAATGTTTGTTTCTTTATTTTGAGCATGCCCTAGGCTAGTTTTGGTTAGGGTTTGTTGGTTGCGCCCCCGAAGCGAGCGGAGGGCCATACTATGCGCATGCGAAAGCCTGAAAGCCAAAGTACAATTGATGTCTCTAGAGACACAAGTCACTCGATTTCCTATCCGTGCGTGAAGTTTTAAAAATAACTATAACTTATATGAAAAATCAACGAAATAGCGTTGGCGTTTCTCTCGAAACCGAACTGTTAGTAGACGCAAAGGGACTAGCACTAGAATTGGAAATTGATACCAATTTTGAGATTGCAAAGACTTACAACTTTACTTAACAGCAAATGGCAACTGGAATATCCATGGAATGGAACTAGTTGCTAAACTACTGGTTTTATGTATATTGACTGAACCCAAACAATCAGTAATAAGTTCTTAATTTTGTATTAAAAATGAATATGGCTTCAAATGTTATAACAGCACTAAGAATTCTTTTGATCCTACTCATTAGAGTAGCAAGTGGTGAAAGTTTCGAAACTCAAGGTCATCAAAAGCTACTTACGATCGACAATGTCGCAAGACAGATTAGAAGGACTTAGTGCCATTTCCATTTAAACGATATAGGTTCTAAATTAGATTGTTTCGAATTTGGTTAAAACTTTTGCTGAACAAAAAGCTAGAAGGCATGCACTCCTTTTATTAAGTTTTAACACAATTACTATTTTATATATATGATTTTTGAATTAGAATATATTTTTGTTTTCCTTAGAATGAGAATGTGAGGTTATTTTATTTATTTGTTGTTTTTAAGAATTTACTTTTGCACGGGGCGGCAAAATTCCTGATGGAGCCGGCCCTGAGCCTCATCAGCTTCTTATGAAAGGAACTAGTCAACATGGGGAATTATCCATAATAAGTCAAGATATAGACTGTCCACTATCCGACCTGGAAAACTGGTCTACGTCAAATACAATTTAAATATTATTAATAAATGTGGAAGAATACCCGACTTAAATAAATATATCATCATCTTCCGATGCTGATGAATTCACCATTAGCATTAGCTACGCTTTACTACCTACTCAAAATAATTCAGCTAATCGAACGAGTTTAATGTTTTTTTTTGTCTTCTTTTAAGTGTTTGTGTTTCCCATGGTAATGTAAAAATAAGCTTTTGACTTATACAAAGTCAATGTGTCCCTGTATGCACTTAACCTAACTATACGACTATACCAGCACCCACTTGTCCACCCTATATAATATTCCCAAAATTTAGGTATGGCAATCGGCAATGTATTTGTCAGAACAAGCAACACCTTTTATTAGCAGTTACTTATTTCTAAAATGCAAAATAAGAAACAATCATCCGGCGGGGACGCACGGTTTTTTAATTTTATTTTTGAATTTATTTATGTCAATTGACTGGTCAAATCCACAACCCTACGTATCACATAACCAACAAGGTCTAACGAAAAATAAAACGGGCATGAAGGATGAGTTGTAAAATTATTTAATTAAGTCCTTCAAAAGAAGGACGAACAAAATAATCAACATTAATTAAAGCATTCTCTTTTCGTATTTAAAAATGCACCTAAAAAGCAATAAACACCGGTTAAGCTACTATTATAAGCATTAGGTATATTTAGGTAGGTACTCAGCTTTTTGATCTTAAGGTTTAAGCACTTACTTGGCATTTGACCCGATTATGTTGTTTGGCAAGCAGATAAATCGCGGCAAATTGAGTGTGTCGGTGTGTAAACGAATTAATTATTATTAATAATTGCGATTAGCAACGACGCAACGGCGCGGCGTCATGATTTTACAAATCTGAACCACTACCTACCTCAACCTGATTTACTTGATTACTGTCCCACGAATCGACACAATGTTGAGTAATCTATGCTGCACTTCTCGCAAATAATTTTCAAAACAATTTACTAAAACACTACCAATGCCAGTTCCAAAATTACCACCACAGTACTATCTAATTAGAAGGTTAAAACACAACTACCTGTCCCAAAAATTGGTTATCTTGAATGTAATGAGGTAAGTAAGAAAATTGTCAAACGAAATTTGTATGTCAGCGTTTTGTTGCCGTTAACAAAAGCTGAGTTAATAAGGAATTAGGTCGCGTTATCAACATTATCGCTCTTAATTAATAATTCTATTTTGCATTTGAGCCCTTGACACAGTTACGGGAAATAATACAGAAAACGCGCAACGAGGAATTCATATCACATTTTCACGTTACATTTCGACGAATACTTTTTTGATATTTATCATTTATATTACTTATACAAGAAAGAGGTATTTCAACCGTATCTACAGGATTATAGAATATAATTTGACTACTCCTTTTTATTTTGACAGGAAGAAAAATGTTTTTTAACCAGTGATTGAAAAATATTATAGAGGGTGTTTCAAAAATTTGTAGCATACCATAACTTTTATAATTTTAAAAGGAACCCACAGAGCCTTCCTTAAAGCAGCTTTTCTGTTTTTGGCCATAGCATTTGGATCTGGTATGTTTGTAAAAGTTAATTTGTTATTATTAATATTATTATTATTATTATCATTATTATTATATAACTGGAAACCATTTTGGATACAGGTTTATGTAATAGTTATTTGTGTATTTAGAGCGCAAAGTAACGGATTGCCGCTTGAGAAAGAATGTTACTGCGCGACGCGTAACGGAGCGCAGTAATCTTTCGAAAACGGCAATCTGACTTTGCGCTCGAAAAACACACAGAACTTTTTCTACAGCCGCATTTTTTAAAATTAAATGCACATATTTCTCTATACTTATTCTGAAATTTGCAAATGACTGTCAGTGTTGACATATTATGTTCGGGCTTCGGGCATATTTAGAACAGGAGTGCCAGCAACAAACCGTAACAAACGCGCGACTGTCGTTTATTTATCTTTGGTTTCCATGACCATTCAGCACACACGGAAAAAGTGAGAATTTCCTTTTCCATGTTCGCGCAACGCCACCTAGACAGGTGGCGTTGGTTCGCGCTAGAGCGCAAAATAAGGATCCACGGCATTCGTCGATTTTTCGATTTCATTTGAATTTAGTATTTACTTATTTTGCGCGCGGCTGTAGAAAAACCATTAAGTCAAACCACGAGTTTTTGAATTATTGTGAAACCCTCTCCTCTTCTGCGTCTGATTCTTTTTTGCGCCATTGCAGCGAGCGATCAGGGATTGTCAAATCCTAGGAATTTTTAAACTTAACATAATGAAAACTTTGGTGTTGTTCTCGATAAATAATACTTGCCAGACTTTGGCTTCAGATCACCTTAATGTTATGGGACTACGCCTATCAGATCTTGATTTTCACTTCCGCGTTTATGCGTTTGGTTTTTTTTTACTCTTACTCGGAGATGTGTCTTTATTTCGCCCAGAGTTCTCATACTCTCTTGGTTTGGGATAATATACTATTTAATTTGATTAAATCCGCTGATTAAGTGCATAAATAAATGCTACTTACTCTGCTATTTAAAGTTTAATCGAGCATTGAAGACCGACCAGAGCCGTTAATTTGGTGAAAAAAAAACCAGCATAAAAACAAGAAATGGCCAGTGGCGTCTCACTTTGAAATATTTAAGAAAAAAAAATTGCAATATTAATTACCGTTCATATTTGCATATAATTTTTAATTCAGGACTTTTTTAAATAAGGATACTTTGCTTATTTCAGAAAAATCCGATTTGCTCCCTTAAAAAATGTTATATAATTTCTGACAAATTCATATTATGCTAAGAACCTTTTCGTTTACGCAGAATCAATTTTTCTGAGAAACAATAAGAAAAAAGTTTTCCATATGATGCATATTTCTTTGACGTACTGTATACAGCATAACAACAACAGTCTGCCTGCACCATATGGTAGAAATGTTCATGTTCCATTTTTACGAAAATTGATTTAGCACCACTTCGACTTCTTAACGAATACATAATCCCGTAAAAAAGTAGGTACAGACGATACGCAAAAATAATGTAAATACGAAAAAATTAAGAGACCAAACAAATCGTCCTTAATTTCACGAAGTAACGCAATTCATTTTTTACAATTTTACAGGAGAGCTTTTTAAATTATTTTAGGACTTTCGATTTAGTGGCAAGAAGATATTAAAGTAAGCGTATTGCTTTTTGGCTAACTACCCTAAACTGCCTCATTAATATGGCCATTTTACAATTTCAGTACGTAGTGTCCGTTCGTGAAAATACGTGTTTTATGAAAATTAGATATTTATGTCCGTTGTTACTTTTTAATATCTTAAAAACTATTAGGAATGAGGTGCGTCACTACGAGGTCTTTTAGAGCTCAGCCCCCTTTTATGTATTAAAATTGATTTATCTAAATTTTCAGTTTTTGAATTATGTCACTTCGTGATATGTACGGAGAAGTTATCGTTCTAAAATTGTGACGGACCAAATTTATTTATTTATTTCTAATATTATATTGTCCCTTTTTAATAACTTAAAAACTATTAGAAATTGAGGTACGTCACTACGAGGTCTTTTAGAGCAGCCCCTCTTATGTATTAAAATTGATTTATCTAAATTTTCAGTTTTTTTTTTAATTACGTCACTTCGTGATATTTACGGAGAAATTATCGTTCTAAAATTGTGACGGACCAAATTTTTTTATTTATTTTTCTAATATTATACAACATATCTTTCAATTCTGCTCAAAACTTTCGACTTATTGAATCGACATCTGAAAATGACGTTTTCACCACTTTGAATGGCTATAGATCCAAACAGCCGAGCTTTAAGCAAAATGGAATGGGTTGAAGTTTTCCAAATCCAGAAAATTATAAATTCAGATTGCCAGATGATACAGAATTAAAAACTAAGCCAGGATAGTGCAATCCGTTATGAACTAAGTGGAGCTGTTTGGATTCTACAGCTATCCAAACTGTTATTGGACATAATTGGACTACAGCGCTTATAACAATATTCAGGGTGACAATTTGAATGAAAACTTAAAATGGCTATATTTTCCACACTAATGAAGATAACAAAAATCAAATAAAACTGAGGTATTTTGCGGACCACCCTCACCCACCCCTGAAGCATTACCCGCATCCACTTTAAAATCTTAAATGACACTACCCTGCTTGTGGCAGTCTCTGGAAAGCTTATCAAAAATAAATTAAAATGCTACTGTAGTGCTAAAATTCTATATATATTTTTTTTGCAATAATGCAAATACCTGTTTCTCTCAAATTCCATTTGTAAAATCTTCAATAAAATTTAAATCATTTAGAATTTAACGTGCTTGCTGTTGCCATCACTTGTATCTGTATTTTTTTTTTCGAATCTATTTTAATTCGGAAATGGTGTATTCTATGGAAGAACGAGTAGAAATTATTTTTCTTTATGGTATTCAGAGCATGTGCTATTTGAGAATTGCTATTACTTTTAATAAAAGACGTCATAACAAAACAAATCAAAATTATCCAAACCAGTGAATTGGCGGAATAGCTACAATTGAGTGGCCGCCATGATTACCTGATCTTACCCCTATGAAATTTTTTATGGGTTTACATCAAAACACTAGTTAACAAAACCCAGCCTGTCTCTGTGAAAGAATTGCGTTAGAATATGATTGATGCTTGTTTAAGTATTCCAAGAGACATTTTCAGAACGTTAGGGAGGAATTTGAAATTCGACTTTATATCTGTTTAAAACAAAATGGAAATCCGTTTGAGCGCTTAATAATATAGTCAAAAAGGAGCAAACAAGGTTTTGCGTTAATGCAAAAAATAGAGCTTTCGTCCTACACTAATGTAATTTAGGCTTAGATTTTTAACAGTTACGTTTATTTTCTATTTTTCTTTCTAAAGTTTTAAAATATGATCTCCAAATTTTGCTAACAATTTCGTATATTAAAATTTGTTCTTTACAAATTACTCATTATTTTCAAATTAGAATCTTGTCTAGTTTCGGAGCAAATTCGTAGGTAGGACTCCCGTTATTAATGAAATTAATTATAATTAAAACCGCATATTATCATTTAGTTGCTTTTTATTTTCTAAAACCAAGACGTACCTTAAATCAAAAAATTTTTGACAGCAAGAATCTCGGTCTCGTGAACCCCTATTTGACAAGATAACTAACCCGAAGATCATTTTCATATAAAAAAACTGGAAGGTCTTTTTAGTGTCCTGTGTCAGATTTATTTGATCAAACAGTCAAATAGAGCTGACTATGTTTTGATACAGAGCCACTAAACAAACTTGTGATAAACTCCGACTTACAATCCGTTAGTTAACGCCTTGTTTATAACGTAGGAACGGAAATGAGATTCTTAAGGCTGCTTTACCAGTTTTTCGAAAAAGACTAGACCTAGAAACTTCTGGGGTTTGATTTCTATGCTCGATGCCCCTTCTATCTAGTTAGAAGACAACATACTAGGAACAAGTATACTGAGGCTAAAGATAAAATTTACTCTTCATTTCAAGTCTACCCTGCCTATCCGGGGAACTAATCGCGTACACCACGTATATTAGGGCCACTTAATTAAAAAATATTGCGAAGAAAGTTATTTTTGGCAATTCAGTTCAATGATTTAGAAAGATAATGTATTGAGTAATAAATGCATGCATAATTTAAGAGAAATACGAAAATCGTTGCAGAAAGTTATTCCAATTATTATCATGTCATATTTTGAAACTCCTTGCACCGGAGCTCCAGAGCATTAATTTTAGCGCCTATATATCTATCATGGACCATTGATTTTAGCGAATTTTCGATTAGGTAACTTCGAACACCGATAGTCCTATATTTTGAATTGGTAATTATTAACTTAACCTTTAAGGAGAAGGCATAAATCTATACCAGGCGGTAATGCAATCATCATAGGTTTTGATCTGTTGCCTAAGACTTGTACGCCCGATATTTTAAATGAATTCCGAGTGTCCCAAAACTTTTAATAAACTATATTACTTGAATTAATCCAAATATGCCTATTGTTCTTCTAAAAGGACGTTGGTACAAGTCACTTTAATAGCCTACTGGCATATAGTTAGGGTATTAATTTATAGATGTCTCGGTTCGTGACGCAGAAATCACAGCTCGTTAGCAGCAAGTCAAAGAGTGCACAAAATGTTGAAAGTAAGCACTGTGTGTACAGGGTGATCCCATATAATGTCGCCCCCCTTTAACTTTTTTATTTTTAGTGACCCAAAAAATTAAAAGTATGGTTATGTAGGTACTGGAAAATACTGTTTTTCTGTGTATAAAAAATATTGGAAAAATGATCAGTATACAGGGAAAAACAAAAAGTTAATTTTTTTTCAATGAATTTATTTTTCGATTTTTCGTAAAATTCTAAGCATATTTTATATATGATGTTATACCTCTAGAGTTACTAGTTTCACAGCTATAAACAGTTGAAAATCGGTACTTTGGCTCCTTTTCACTTTGGTATCAAGAATATCATTAAGATGGAGTAAAATGAATTTCACATTCCTATCTTAATTTTTCAAGAGCTATCTGACGGTACTAACTGGCAGGCGGTACCATGGGTACCAAATATGGTACCTCGGTAGGTACCATCAGTTAGCACCATCAGATAGCTCTCGGAAAGTTAAGATAGGAATGTGAAATTCATTTTATTCCATCTCCAATGATATTTTTGCTACCAAAGTGAAAAGGAGCCAAAGTACCGATTTTCAACTGTTTATAGCGGTGAAACTACTAACTCTAGAGGTATAACATCATACATAAAATATGCTTAGAATTTTACCAGGAATCGAAAAATAATTTTTTTTTCCTGTATAATGATCATTTTTCCAATATTTTTTATACACAGAAAAAAAGTATTTTTCAGTACCTACATAACCATACTTTTAATTTTTTTTTGGGACACTTAAGATAAAAAAGTTAAAGGGGGGCGACATTATAGGGGATCACCCTGTACATGGATACGTCAGGAGACCTCTGATCGGTTGGGTAAACATAGAAATTCTATTTTTACTGTATTTGTACCACTTAGTGGTAGATTATTCGTAAATGGGTAGCTTACCTTTCTGACAAGTAAAAATTGCAGTGATTCCAATGTCAGTTCCTGTGGAAAATGTCATGCCCTTCTTATCGAAGGCCAATAGGAATATGGGTATAGAATTTGTTTTATCTTTGTATAATCGAATATTTTATCTTTCGTGTTTTTTCTTCTGAAATAAATATTTCTCTCAAGGGACTCACGTTTGACGAATTATGGGCGCAGCTTGAAGAAGGTGCTATCAAAAATATAATCTAAGGAAAGTGGATATGATTAGGATCAGTGGCGGCTCGCGGCTTGGAAAAGTGGGGAAGAGCTGCCGACATCGATATTCGATAGAGGGAAGAGCGAAAATTTTTTGAGGTCCACGCCCAAACTGTCAAAATTTGTTAATAATTATTACCGGTATTTTTTAGGTAAATCATCAAAAAATAAAATATATTCATATTGTATTAGCAACAAATCATTTTGTTGCTAATACAAATGTCTACGAATAACACACTAAAACTAGAATATATAGAAAATATCTCTTGTATAATACTATAATAAAAATAATTCCAAGAATCAACGGCGGAATGTCCCCTAATAAACTCGCAATAAACGAAACAACGTGCTTTCGCATTGATCTGAGAATGGAAGTGCTACCGCCAGCTCTTCCAATCCTTGCGAACCAAACAAATGTACGACCATTACGACGTCATCGTTGTCATGGCAACCAACTAGTTGCGCTTATACTTTTGATGACTCGACGGCTCTCGAGCGATACCTCTTCCGTAAAGTTCTACACAAATGATAATGAAATTGTCATTGCTATCGGCGCGTACGCGAAAAGAAATAGACATTTTCATATGGGTTCACCTCTGTTCTATTCTTCAATAGTGGAGTTAACGGGCAATGTGCAGGTGGCGAGATTCTTGTTCTTGTTTTATGAAGCTTTGATTTTAATATTTGATAATAATTGAATTATTAGTTATTAGAGGGGAAACAGATTATTCCTAAACTAAGAACATTTTATCATTGAATCTTAAACTGTATTATTTTACTGATGAATGAATTAATTGCATTTCTTTAAATTACATTATCTTGAGGAAGTGGCACTTCCCCTACTTCCGCTGAATAGCCGCCACTGATTAGGATTCCTCCTACCAATGCTTGTGGAGACACTACTGGAAGAGGATTTCGGTGATGAGCATTATGTGACAACAAATAAGCGGCCCGCAATCCGCAATACAACTCAAAGCAGAGGCCAAAGTAAACAACTCTCTGGATGAAAAAGACAACAATAAAATACCATTTTCTAATACCCAACTGAGACTTGGAAAGAGAGAAAATCACTGTATAAAGGAAACCCTAACGACATCAAATCGAATCCGATTGAGTGCTCAGTGTTTTCTAGTCTTCACAACAAAATAAGAGTCCTGAAGACTTTTTTCGATTTTTCTATGACGAAATAGTCTGAAATGTTTGTTTAATATACTAATCTTTATGCATCTAAAATGGACAAGAATGACGATATTCCGATAGATAAAATAAAAACTTTTTGCCATATCACCACTACTGAATGATTATGTGCCTCTTCAAACTACAAACTACTACTTAACTGATGTCCATACTGAACTAGTTTCGAGCGCTCACGAAATTGATTTGAGTTTATTATGACAAATCTTCATTTTTGTGATAATGGTCGTTTGGAAAAGGACGATAAAATGGCTAAAGTTTCGCTATTGTTTTGTGCAATAAATAAAAAAATCATTGAATTTTCCAGCTGAGAATCACAGCATAAAGAAACATAATATAGTTTCACACCTCGGAAAGTAAGGATGCAAGCAATGTATATTGAACAAACCAGAGAGATTTGGCGATGCAAATTGGATCGAGCCATACCAGGATATAATTCCATGATAAAAACTGCCTACGAAGATTTTGGCTTAGGATCACCTGTCGTTTTGTTGATAACTTTCGTCGCAGTTTATCCATATCTTTTTCACCAAAAAAGCATTGCTATAAGCATTGCCACAAAAAGGAGTTATCTGAGAAAATCGTAGTTCCTGTTCAATAGAGTAAAGCAGAAATTAAAAAAGATGAGAGAAGGCATATAAATATGGTTTCTTAGAAGATAAGCATATAAAGATGGTATGACAACAACGTGATCAGTATTGTTTCCAACAATGTCCCAGTAAACCCAATCCCAAACTCATCAAGATATAACAGAAAAGAAAAGCAACCGCACAATATTTATTTATATAATAAAAGTATGGGTGGTATAGATCATTGTGAGTTGTGATCAAAACATCAATCTGCACAGAATAAAAATACGAAGCAAGAAATTGTATTTTTGTCTTATGGCAAACTGCATGGTGGCAAACTGGATCATCCGTCTTGCCAGCGAAGAACTCTCCGTTATTGGAAAAATCGCAGAGTAGAAAACGAGGCAGGCTTTTTCTCTTGAAAATGTGGAATCCCGCTACGATTGACATTTAGCAGGGCAGCAATAAAAGCAAACAAGACGTAGAGTGTGTCATAACAAGATGAAAACGATATGCCTCAAATGCAAAGTAGCGCTGCATATTAACTGAGTCGCCCCTTATCATAAAAAAATATTTGTTTTATATTTATAAATTACTTCCAAACTACAAAAATATAAACTGTTTAGATTCTATCACACAAAAATATAATATTAAGATTGTATGAATATCTTCATATTGTCCTTTTAAAAGAACACGTTCAATAGACTACTTTAAAAGCAAATAAAAAATGGTTTAAAAATAAAACATTGTTAACAATTTTTGATACATTTATGAAAACAATGAAAAATAAAAATTCAGGCATATCTAGGTTAATATAATATATAATAAAAAACTAAATTATGAAAACAAGAAAGATTTACTATGTATTGGAACGTGGAACACACAAGGCTTACATAGGGTAAACATTTGAAAATGTCCCACTAATATAATATCTCGACAGTAAGAGATATTAGAACATACGAAATAAAAATATAAGTCCATTTCCTAATTACGCTTAAATCATGAAATATCTCACTTAGAATCAAAATAGCCATAGTGCACGGAGTTTTGAATACATATATGTACTCTGGCTATGCTTCAAAGACAGTCCAAAAGAAAAAAAAACACAACACAATTCCTCTTCTCCCACAATCTATCCAACAGAATCAGATCTTGTTATTACTGATATAAAATTGCTATCAGATTAATTCTTTATAGAAAATTTTCTCAATAATTTAACGCCCCATATTAGCTAGTTATATATATCAACTAAAACGTTGGTTTTATCTGGCCAGTGTGTCTGACTTGTAAAATTCTCAAAGGTTTTATCCTTCCAATTTTATTTATTAACATTTCCTTTTAAGAAGAATGTACACGCAGGGCAGTACTTATTGAGCTTGTTATTATTTCTGGGAATCATGTCCGTAATATTTGTAAGCCATCAAAAGAATTTTTATGGTGTAAAGCCAAAATATAATTTTATGTGACATTCCTAATTGAAGTGTCAGTTAAAGAGGATGAGTTCTGCAACTAAGCTTCCAAGATTTCTACTTATTTACGACAGAGATAGTTTCAGATTATTTTACTGCAAGTGAATCTAGTACTTGATTTTCGTTTTTCTCAGTGAAATTCATCTCACATCTTCGATATTTTACTGCGATGACTTTTTGAAAGTACCAAATATTATGGCATAGTACGCGAAACAAGGATGGAAAAATGTTAAGGAAAATTAAAGCTCTGACACGTGTTTCTGCCTACCGGCTTCATCAGAGAGGCACCAGATTGTTTTCTCTTAGGTTATATTTATCTCTTAACCTGGCACCACTCTGATGAATCCGGTAGGCAGCAACACGTGTCAGTGGTTTAATTTTAATTAACATTTTTTCCATCTTTGTTTTGCGTACTATGCCCGTTATTGTCCTTCTGTTGTTTGTTCCATACGCGCTAACTATCTCACTTTGTTTAGCATTTCTTTGTGCTTTTGATGATT
This sequence comes from Pissodes strobi, assembly GCA_016904865.1. NCBI lineage: Eukaryota > Metazoa > Arthropoda > Insecta > Coleoptera > Curculionidae > Pissodes > Pissodes strobi. The sequence goes on from MU182073.1 coordinate 324,325, forward strand.
CACGGCTGGTGCTGCAGGTTCCTCCGCGGAAACGACTTGTATATCGCCCCCAAGTCTTCTGGTAGTTAGTTGCAAATTGGGTCTTGGCTCCGGTCTGACATCTTTTTGTTTTACTCTCTTAAACTGGTACCATCATTCTGAAGAAGCCGGTAGGCAAAAACACGTATCAGTGGTTTAATTTTTATTAACGTTTCTTTCCATCTATGCCCGTTATTGTATTTCTGTTTCTTTCGTCAACTTTC
>MU182073.1:324666-341199 GCA_016904865.1 Pissodes strobi
ATTTAAAATTTTTAGTAAATTTCGTACATTCCGCAAAAAAGTAAATATATCGTAATACTGCTGACTGAAAGTAAATTCAAGGACAACTGTGTGTGTAATGTGTAATAGGAAATCATAACAATGACGTGCTGTAGCAATATTAAATAAATCATCGTGCTGAATTTTAAAATAACTACATTTCAATCCATAATATTTTAAATGACTATTTATAACTAACCGATGAAATAAATGTTGATGTATCGAGTCGGCCAGTGTACAGGATTAGTTAGGTCTTGTCCTAAACCTTGACAGAGAATGGGCCAAGTTCTGTTGCTATTCTCCCATCTATTCTATCTATCTATGTAGCTATAACTATAAAATTCAATAACTTCCGTTATTGGATTTTGGACTTGGCAATAATTCAAGATGCAATAATGTATCACCCCTACTTATAAATCAGTTTAAGATGAATATGTTACAACAATGCCTAGATAAAACAATTACAGATACTTGATAAGATACTTATTATAATTAACACAAAATGTGCATTCAAATTTTTAAATAACAGAAAGATTGCTAAAAATGGCATATCGACGAAAACCAAAAACATTCCACATTAAGTCAAAAGAAAAGAACAGCAAAGTTCTCATAGCGGATTTACATCTGAGTGGGAAAAATTTAATTTAAATTAAATAAACAGAATGTCAATGCTCTACGTGTACCCTGAAACAAATACAGCGAAAAACTTTCAAGCAAACATATCCACCTATGAAAAATCTTAAATATGGTAAACACCCAAGCCATAGTAATATAAAAATTATCTTAAAATAAAGAGTATACAGTGTGTCTCAAGTTTCATCAAGCCACTGTCAGAAACTAACTATGCGATATTTTTGAAATTTGAGTGGTTTGTGCTTCATTAGCTTGTTAATCAGCAAAATGTCATCGACGTGGGTTAAAAGTTGCTTCAAATAGGTTCTAAAACTTGGCGGCCTCTATCTGAAAAACCCACTTCGATAAAATCGAAAGGATTTTAGAAGTTTTGATTAAGAATACAAAGGGGCCACAGTTGACAGTAATGCAATGAAAAAAATAAAAAAAAATCTTTATCGTAAAGGGTTACTAAAAGTAGCAGGTTACTTGGTAACTTAGAAAATATCTGTAATGCCGTTACTTTTGAAAAGTAACTGCAAATCATTACGTCGTTAAAATAGCCAGTTACTATGAACGTATAGGGCTTAATTTGAAGTTACTCGTTTTTTCTTTGCTATATATACTCATTGCAAAAGAAGTGGTTCTATGTTGTCATAATCACCTACCAATATTTTATGCTCTAAAAATAGTTAGAATCAAAATTTAATGAAATAATAATTAGAGACATAATTAAAGACATTTCGGAAAGAAGACAAGAAGCCTGAATTTTTGAATTAGGTTACTTTTAAAGTACCTAACAGAAATAAAGTTATTACTATATAAAAGTAACTTCAAAATCTAAGAACCGCGTTTTTTTTTTGAACAAAAGTAACTCGTTACTTTTTCAAGTAACTGGCTTCGTTACTTAAAACCCTTAAGCAGGCGCGCGGCTGTCAATTTGACCCCCAGGCTGGTAAATTTTGTGATACCTCTAACATTTTTTTATAAATAAATAATGGACATTTTAGTATACCTTCCTAAAACTGCACAAGCTATTTATTTATTACAAAAAATCCATCATTTATTTCAAAATTTTCGATTTTTTTATACCTCCGTTTTTAGTTTTTAAAGTGTTTTTTAAATAGATTAGTAAAGAGATGGCAAAATACATTGTGTACCAGTATTCTTTCAAGGATAAAAAAAATTTAGAAAAAATAAGAAATATAATGATCAATCCATATTAATCTCTGGGGGTCATTTGTACCCCCGCGCGACTACTTGCGTTATAAAAGTAAGCGCACCTACTTAAGGGTAGGGAGAGTCTTTAAAATATTATCCGCTATTGATACAAACTCTGCACTAGATAAGATGTTTCTTTCAAAGCTGATTAATTTCCAAATAACACCAACATTGTTGGCAGAATTTTGTATAAAGTATTGTTACGGCTCGCGACTATCTGTATGTTTTTGGGCTACCTTATATAATTGACTTACCGCATCTGCATTATTTCCGTATGAATTATGGCCTACAGAGAACATTCCGGAGAGCTCTGTTATTCTCCCGATGTATGGTGCGGCCAAGGCGAGAATAATAGAGAAGTAGCGCGGTCGCTTCCGGAATAGTCCCGATATATGTTCGACTGGATATAAATAGCGCCCAAACCGCGTATTGCAATTAGTAAATCATCGAGTGCTGAATAGTAAAGATCTATTAGTTGTAAAGTTATAAGAGAAGTTTAATGTGTTTAATTATATACAGTTAAAAGGAATAAAGATAGTAATATTTGTGATGTGTTTTCCATTGATTTTATATCCGTATATTTCGATCATTTTCTTGTAAATATTTCTAGAAACATTACCCCCTCTATGATAGGCAATAACTTTTATTGCGCTCAAAGTATTTCTCTTTAAAGTCTGGTCTTAACCGCTCCATCAAATCCATCTGAGCCTTGCATTTGCCTTCCAGTTTTTATAAGAAGATATTCATTAATTAATTGATTAAAAGTATTATTAATTCGGAAAGAAGACAAGAAGCCTGCATTTGTACATTGAAAAAATGCTGTATGTTGTTGGGCTACCTTATATAACTGACTTGTCGCGTCTAAATTATTTCCGTATGAATTATGACCTACCGAGAACATTACGGACAGCTCTGTTATTTTCCCCATATATGGTGCGGCCAAGACGAGAATAAGAGAGAAGTAGCGTGGTCGCTTCCGGAATAGTCCCGATATATTATGTTCGACTGGATATAAATAGCGCCCAAAACGCGTATTGCAGTTAATCATCGAGTGCTGAATTGTAAAGATTTATTAGTTTTAAACTTATAAGAGTAGCTTAGAGTATTTAATTGTATATACAGGAATAAAGATAGTATTATTTGAAAATAGTAAAAGTTGTGCTCTTGTCAGAACCCACGGGAAACATGCATCTCCTTTTGATTCATGGATTTTATATCCGTATCTTTCCTTAATTTTTTTTGTGTATATTTCTGGAATCATAACTCCCTCTTTGATCGACAATTAATATCTTTTACTGCCCTCAAAGTGTTTCTCTTTAAGCTCTGGCCTAAACCCCTCCACCAAATCACTTTAGAGCCTTGTGCTTTCCAGTGTTTATGGGAAGACATTCCTTTATTAATTGTTTAAAAGTATTAATTAGGAAAGAAGACAGGAAGCCTGCATTAGCACATTGGAAAAATGCCTTCCAACTTATTTGTGAGAGAGCTACATTCAGGTTATCCAATCCATCTTGGATGAGCTTTTCATCAGTTCTGAAACCAAACAACTGCCCATAGTGGTCAGCCAAACACGAGTAATAAATAAATCGCCATTTAGATTTGTTAGAGTATTGTCTTTGCACGGTATGGAATTTCTAGACTCTTGTAATAGTAGCGTACCTATATACCAAAAGATGAAATAATACAGACTAACCTCTCCAGTTACAGTGATTTCCTTAAAAAATCTATGCTAAAATCATTCTTTTGCCTATGGTGTATCACAAATTCTACTTCGTGAATGAGTTCGCATTGAAGGTAGTGACCAACCACCCAGTGTCACAAAAATAGCATAGGTAAGTAGTTTTTGAGCTACAAGAGCGATCCATGAAATCCGACTCACATAGTATAATATATGAAGCACATGGAATTACAAATAACATTTTCTTCATTTATTACGATTTATTGAAGCCAAAATCTTACTTTAAAACGTTAATATTTATATTAAATTAGAGCTGAATATGTGTGCTACTTGACCATGAATGATAAATTCAAAATCTATAAAATACTATATAGATTAGACAAATTCTTCCCAAAGTTGATATCTACCAACTTTGGGAAAAATCTTCAACTTTAAATTAATTTAATTTGTCAAATCAGTCACGTTTTCAGATATATTTACATACTAAACGCGATTTTAATTGATGTCATTCATGCTTTTTTTGCGGTATTTCGACTCTACTACTAAGTATATTCATACTACAAAGATAATATTTTGACAACGAAATAGACTAATGGTCGCCTGATTGTTAAAACCGGGTGACCTAATTCTTGACCTATTTCTTGATTGTGTTTGGCCGGGACTCCTACATTTTTCTATAACGAAAATTAATGCGCGAAAACTGCGAGCAAACGGTTAGCAGCGGACTTTTTGAAATTTATTGGCGCATCAGATAAAAATAATAACCTACTCTCGGGAGTAAAATAAATAACGTGCAAATGTGTGGTAGTAGGTCAAGAAACAAGCCAGAAAAGTAGAATAGATCTTCGTGAATTAGAGTTAATTTACTTCGTCTTAAATTTCTTCATCTTTATGACGTCTGGCATCTGGCATTTTCAGGTATTGTTCGCTCCCTCCGCTCCTGGACTCGAACTATCTTACCTTACTATCGGTAAACGGTATGGTATTAACATCGATAATTTATTTTCAGATAATATCGATATTTATACGATTTTTTTGCGATATATTTTGTAGTAGTAGGGTGGTCAAGTGTCCATAATTTTTGGCAATTAGCTTGCTTTTGCTTTTTCCTTAATAATAATCAGCAGTAGAAGGAAATAGCCAGTCCTACATCACTCCCACTCCCATTTCCTCCCGTCTCACTACGCATGACCCAATACTCGAACCGACGACGATGTCACCGAACCTTTCACTTTCATATAACGGATGAATCCCAAGCCAGGGGCGTAACATAATTTTTTCATTCACTTCATCTATATATATTTTTAAATTGTTTAACCCATATAAAAGTAATGTAACCTATCGATTCCAATGGCGTACCTGTTTTAAAGGTTACGTCATACGTCATTTTTTTATTACGTCATCTGTCATACTTGTCATTAGCATCCACGTAAGCAACTCTATTTTATAGGTTATTTTATCTGTCATCTGTCATTTGGTACTACGTCATCTGTCATTATCCATTTTTTTATTACGTTACCAAAAGTAAATGGGAATTAATAGCAAATATTCGATTTTACTCAATTTTTCGCTGACTACCTACGTCTCTGTCGACTAGACAAGCTGAGGATTAAAAACCCAGTGCCCTAATGAGTAATTCACTACCCATTAAGGTATTTAAATGCAGATTATTTTCAAACTAATACGATTTCTATTATTCCGGTATAGGCTTAAAATTTACGGAATGTGGATATACGTCATGTTAACGGATTTCTGCAACGCGTTCGTTCCTTATTCCAATGGCGTACCTGTTCTAAAGGTTACGTCATACGTCATTTTTTTTATTATGTCATCTGTCATACTTGTCATTAGCATCCACGTAAGCAACTCTATTTTATAAGTTATTTTTTTTAATTCACTTCGACTATATATATATATATATTTTAAATTTTTAAACCCATATAAAAATAAGGTAACCTATCGATTCCAATGACGTACCTGTTTTACAGGTTACATCATACGTCATTTTTTTATTATGTCATCTGTCACACGTCAATGGCCATTGTTTTATTACGTCATCTATCACCTATTAGCCGCCATTTTTTTTTATTACGTCATCTGTCATACTTGCCATTATCATCCACGTAAGCAGCTCTATTTTATAGATTATTTTTTCTGTCATCTGTCATTTGATACTACGTCATCTGTCATTATCCATTTTTTATTACGTTACCAAAAGTAAATGGGATTAATAGCAAATATTCGATTTTACTCAATTCTACGCCTATGTCAACTAGACAAGCTGAGGATTAAAAACCCAGTGCCCTAATGAGTAATTCACTACCCATTAAGGTATTTAAATGCGGATTATTTTCAAACTAATACGATTTCTATTATTCCGGTATAAGCTTAAAATTTACGAAATGTGGATATACGTCACCCTATTCGATTTTCTATTTAGAGAAAGCTGATGAGTTAATCCCTACCGTTTTCACCAAAGCAAACGTCATAGTACACTACCTTTCACCGCTCATATAAAAAGCTCGACCCGATAGTACAGTGTCCTATTATTTTTCAAGTTTGAACTGCAGCTATATCGCTTGATATTTTTTTATAACTGCCGATCATATATCCAGTACGTGTGTGACTTTTTTAACTGATAGTTGTTGTGAGTTTTGTAGTAAAAACGGTAAGTCGATATATCTCTTTTTTATTCATTTTTATATATGTATCTAAAGAATATTCAACTGACATATGTTCTAGAAATGTATATGCGGCGTTTTATTATATTATATAAATATATTTTATTCATTTTTTCACATATCTAGTCAAAAAAATATTCAAGTGATATATAGTTTTTTATTTGTCTTAAAATGTTCGCCTGTGAATGTTGTAATAAGACCTTTATTATTTAACTACAACTCTCCAATAATTTTTAAATCTAATATAAATATTTATACCCCATTTTTGTATATTAAACTAAGGAATATTCAACAGATGTATTGAAAAATACACGTAGTATTTATTTTAATATCTTTTGCTGATTATTACTTATTTTTTTAAACTCTCTGCAAATATTTTTATTAATTTCTACCTATTCGACTAAAAATTATACTCGTAGAGTAAGCATACCAGTTCAAACTATAACCCAACTATTTACTTTTTATATAATAACCAAATATTTTCTGATATATATAGTTTTTTTATGTCTTTAGAAAATATTCGCCTGCGAATGGTGCAATAATACCTTTATTATATAACTACAGTTCTCCAATAATTTTTAAACCTGATATAAATAATTCTCACTCATTTTTGCATATTTAGCTAAAGAATATTGAACAAATATATTTAAAAATACACGTAGTATTTATTTTATTATTTTTTTTGTTGATTATTACTTATTTTTTAAACTGCTGTAAATATTTTTATTAATATCTACCTATTCAACTAAAATTATACTCGTAGAGTAAACCCACCAGTTCAAACTATAGTCTAACTATATACTTTTTATATTTTAACCAATTCTTTTCTAATATATAATTTTTATGCTTTTAGAAAATGTTTACCTGTGAATTCTGCAGTAAAACATTTACACGCAAAGACAATTTAAAACGTCATGGGGATTGCAGAAGTGCTACAAAAACATGTCCTCATTGTGGGGGAATGTTTAAATCAGAGATGACTCTACAGCGGCACATATCTGCAAAACATCCTGCAAGCAAACGTGCCGCAGAAAATCCCCCGCTCCCCATGGCCAAGAAGCAAAAGATTGATCTTACAAATGGTGAGTTTTTCTTCTTCAATAATTATGATTTATTGTATGGTTTAAATAGATTTATACTAAATATACTAAACCCCACAATAATTATTCTAGAACCTTCAACATCTACAGCGGGGACATTTCAAAGTCATAAATCACCAGCTGAAATTAAAGGAGGAGAGCTTTATTTTCAAAACGGTTAGTAGTATAACAATACATAACTAATATAGAAAAAAATTAAATAAAATAAGTATCATTGTCATACTATAGGAATTATATATACATGTTTGTTTCTAGAACCCTCAACATCAGACGCTTCAACAACATGTCATTGTGTGCAGTGCGATTTGGAGATTCCAGTCCGTGGATGGAATGGACATGCTAGGAGTCTTCAACATCGAAACAACTGCATCATGACAGCGGTGGAGGAGGAGGAGGGCATACAACTCATAACGACATCATTCCGAAACCGAATAGCTACATATCGGCTTTCTTCGACTCAAGAACCAACCAACGTGAAGAGATTCCTGAGCCATCTTCGGGAAAAAGCCGTTAGGTTGGTTCAAGAAGCCAGAGCAAAATACCAAAATTTAAAAGTCGGTGTGGAGCTATTCGGACGATTCCTCCTCCAAACGAAGGAAGCGGCAGAGGTTAAATCGTTTAATACGAAATTTCAGCTGGTGAACAAGGGAACAGATCTGGAGGAGCTGTTTAGGCAGTTTGCTGTAATCCTGGAAAAGAAAACCATAGAATTCCAGGAAAAAGACAGCGGTATGCATTTTTTTTTCACAACGCCGAATATTCTTTAAACATAATTGATGTTTACATACTTAACAAGGTTTTCTCATTATTATAGGATGGTCGCTGCAACAGTTCCTCCACTTAGACGTTTCCATCAACAAGATCAACCCACTTAGTGCATCATCATATCTTCCACTACCGAAGGAGATTGAAGCGAAAAAAGCTGTATTAAACATCAAGAATACAGATAGCAAGTGTTTCATGTGGTCAGTCTTGGCCTACCTCCATCCAATTCATTGGAGTCAGAATGCGAATAGAGTCGCGAACTATACGCCATTTGAGAACGAACTGGATTTTACAGGTATGGAATTTCCAATAAAACTTAAAGATATCTCAAAGTTTGAACAACTCAACAATATTTCGGTCAATGTTTATGGACTGGATAACGTTTTTGAACATGGCCGAAATAGTGTTGATGTTGTAGGCCCTCTGCATTTCACTACATCTCGTAAAGAGCGACATGCTAATTTGTTATTAGTCAGTAATAATATTGGGGACAACCATTACTGTCTAATAAGAAACATGTCGAAATTGATCTCAAGTCAATTATCTAGTAATGGACATGTTAAATATTTATGTGATGGTTGCTTGGTATACTTTCCTACACAACAAAAATTAAATGCTCATCAGGAACACGATTGTAATCATATTTCAGTTAAACTTCCGACAACCGATATAAGGAAAAATAAATATGGAGAAAACGTACCTGAGAATATTCTTAAATTCACGAATTTTGAAAAGAAATTAAAAGTACCTTTTGTTGTATACGCTGACTTCGAGACAATCCTTGAACCCATTGATATAGAGCAAAATGAGCTTGATCCCGAAAGTTCCTATACTGTGAAAACTCACAAGCATATTCCTTATTCATTTGCCTATTACATTAAATGTGACTTTGATGATTCTCATTCAAAGTTCAAAACTTTCAGGGGGCCTGAAGCACATACAGTATTTGTGAATTGGTTAGAGACTGATTGTAAATCAATCTATAACCAATTTATGAAAGACTCAGTGCCGATGACTCCTCTAAGCGATGAACAGAAGAAAGAGTTTCGTGATGCTAAGGATTGCCATATTTGCGAGAAGCCGTTTAATGTAGGAGATGAACGTGTAAGGGATCACTGTCATCTTACAGGTAATTTTCGAGGTGCGGCCCACTCTATATGTAACCTTAATTTCAAAGTTCCTACCTTTATTCCCATCTTTTTCCACGGTATGTCCAACTTTGATTCCCACCTATTCATCAAAGAACTTGCTCTCCAAGAGGAAAAATTGGATGTTATCCCCCAAAATAAGGAGCGGTATATCTCATTTACCAAACATATCTTGGTGGATAATATCCAAAACAAAGCAGGTAAACAACAAGATATATTTTTAAAGCTGCGCTTCCTAGATAGTTTTCGTTTTATGGCCTCGAGCTTAGACAAATTAAGTCAAAATTTAGATTCAACACAATATCGAGAAGTGCGAAAATATTTCCCCGCAGATGAGGAGTTTAAGCTCATTCGACAGAAGGGCGTTTTCCCATACAACTTCGTAGATTCTTTTGCCAAATTAGATAATACCAACCTTCCATCCATTGATGGGTTCTATAATAAACTACGCAATGAACCCATCACTATAAAGGATTACAAGCGTGCGGAGAAAGTGTGGAATTTATTTAAATGCGCGACTTTAGGTGAATATTCAGATCTTTATTTAAAATCCGACGTGCTGATTCTCGCAGATGTTTTTGAGAATTTTAGGGACGTGTGTCTTACAACATACGGTCTAGATCCGTGCCAGTTTTATACAGCCCCATCGTTGTCATTTTCTGCGGCTCTGAAGATCACCTCGATTGAGCTTGAGCTTTTAACGGATCTAGACATGGTACACTTCCTGAAACGCGGTATTCGCGGCGGTGTTAGTCAATGTAGTGTGAGGAAAGCAGTAGCTAATAACAAATTTATACCGCAATATGACGCTTCTAAACCTAATTCTTACATTACATACCTAGACGCAACCAATTTATATGGTGCTGCTATGTCTCAATATCTTCCAACGGGTAATTTCAAATGGCTTTCGGATAATGAAATTCAATCTCTAGATCTTATGTCCATCGATAAGGAGTCAAATACTGGCTACATCTTAGAGGTTGACTTAGATTATCCGGAACATTTGCATGACTTGCATAACGAGTTACCCTTCTGTCCAGAATCTATTGTACCAGAAACATCAAAAGGAAAAATTCCAAAATTAATTCCCAACTTTAATAAAAAGTCAAAATATATCATTCATATCAGAAATCTACAACAAGCACTAAGCCACGGCCTTAAATTAACAAAAATTCACCGAGTTTTATCTTTTGCTCAATCGCCGTGGCTTAAAATATATATTGACCTGAACACGGCAAAGCGAAATGCTTCAAGAAATAAGTTTGAGAAAGACTTTTTTAAGCTTATGAATAATGCCGTGTTCGGGAAAACAATGGAGAACGTGGAGAAAAGGGTAAATGTTAAGCTTATAACCCATTGGGAGAATATTGGTAGGAAATTGGGGGCAGAAGCGTGGATTTCTAAGCCTCACTTTAAAGATGTTGCCATATTCGGGGAAAATTTGGTAGCTATCCAAATGGCTAAACAGAGAGTCGTATATGATAAGCCCATATACGTGGGATTCTCCATCTTGGATATATCCAAAACAATCATGTACGACTTTCTGTATGACTATATTAAACCCAAATATGGTGACAAAGCAACCCTCCTGTACACTGATACCGATTCTTTAATTTTCAAAATTGAAACGGATAATTTTTATGATGATATGAAACTGAATTTGAATAGATTTGACACATCCAATTACTCACAGAATAACCCACACGGTGTACCTGTAAACCAATCCGTGCTAGGCCGCATGAAGGACGAGTATGCAGGCAAGATTGTGTGGGAGTTCTATGGAACCGGAGCGAAAGCATATTGCGTCAATGTGGATGGAGAGCTAACTAAGAAGGCTAAGGGTGTACCTGACTACGTCACAAAGCAAGTCTTAACCATAGACGATTATAAGATAGCTGTTGACGTACCAGGTACAATGATTCATCGCGAGATGAATACTTTCCGTTCACATTTACATGATATGTATGTCGAACTGAAAAATAAGGTAGCGCTATCATACGCGGACGATAAGCGCTATATTATACCCGGTTCTGAGTTTACGCTGGCTTGGGGGCATAAAGATATAGTGTTACATCAGACTACGGCCGATCTATTGGAAATTCCATAAAGCCAAGATTGGCCGTTTTTATCTCCTTCGATAATGTAGGATACGATGAAGTATATAGATTTAAGTACTAGCTTTAGTTATATATAGATTAGAACAATACTAAATAACAGTCTCATTTTAAGATAAGTTTATTGTTACTTTTACATTTTTTTACAATTTTGATTTAATTTTTACAAATCTTACATATTATTACATTATGACTATTGGAGAGTAATTCTTCTATTCCTTTGATTGAAATATATCCACTTCCTAGCTCTGGTTCGAGATTCAAACACGCTATCCCATTTGGATTTGATTTCAAGATTTTCAAATTCATCAAACATTTTTTTCTTTGTCTCGAAGAATTGAATATCATTCTTCAGTTTTGCAATATTTTCCAAATGAGCTTGAATTTTTACAGTAAGCATGTTCTCTATGATATAATTTCAATTATATCGAGCGAAATTACAAGTTGTAAGAATGCAAAGGTTGAAAGAGAAAGCGAAAATAGTTTCGAGAAGACTTTATTCAGCTAGTACGTATGTATGAGTCATTACATACTTGTATGAACGTGTTAGAACGATGTTGTATACATTATATTAACAGTCTAATATAATGGTGGGAAAGATATGAGAGGGGAGGAAATGTATCAGCGATATATTTAAGTGATGAGTGTTTTTTATTTTAATATTGTTTGAATCCCTTATCACAAGTGTGTGTGTGTGTGTTCAATAACAATTTAAATTGTTTATTTTATTTATATCAATATGTTGAGTGACGTATTTGACAACATATCTTCTTACTCGCCTTCATTATCATCATCGAATCAATCAGTGTCTGAGTGGGATATAAGTACCACTATAGAAAGCATAAATTCGATGTTTGAGGAAAAAATAGATGCAGAGCGTTGTTTAATCAACGAGGTTGCTGTTACCTTACCAGATATCCCAATTCAACTCTCAACAGGTCTTAGTCCAGCTAGAGATTTTTCACCATCTGTGAGATTGGCCTACATTAGCCCTCAAGTAAGCGATATTATAACTATATCATTCTCAAACCTAGACTGGATCGACTTTGTGGAGAACATCAACTTGAAACCAAGTATCAATGATGAAGGACATTTATGTGAAAATGTATTAAAATTAACTAATTTCACCTTAACTAGCATTCCTTGTGAGCGTGATAGTAGACTACTTAAGATTGTAAGAAATAATCGCATAATTTATTTATCTAATATATGGCTATCTTCGCTTGTTGGCTATTTCCCGCTTATACATCTTAGACTTAGATTGCTAGACCATATCCATTTTGTAAATTATTATTATAATGTTTTAAAATGTGTTATAGATAATATTGTAGTTGAAGAGACTTATTCCGAACAGATTACTCGAATTTGTACAATTTCCACCTCAGTTGAATCTTATTGTATGTTAGAAATATTGCATTGTAACTATGACAAAGTCTTGAGCGATATTGGTAAAATGATGAGAACTTTGTAATTACAGATATACTAATGCACATGAATATATCATTTAAAAAATAAAACCAAAGATTATTTGTATTTGATAAATGTGTTTTATTCATAGATTAAGGTATATAAACAATAACTTAGAACTATACATATTATTATTATTTAAACTAACTTAATAAATTATTCTCATCTATCCATGTAGGGCTGTTAAATCCTAGCCATTTCACACGCACCTGATTGATACCATTCCTTTTTCTACGAGCAATAACCTTTTCTACTAGGTAAATATCAGAGTTATGTGCTTTCTGTAATTCTGTCTCGTAAAAACAACCCTTGATAGACACCCCATAGAGATCTTTAAGAATGTAGGTAACTGGGTTTGTTAGATTAATTTTATCAATTTTAAATAATTCGGGTGACCAATTCATTTCATAGCCTTTACAAAATACACCCTTATGTTTGCTAATTCTTACAATATCATCAACTTTATATTTTATTTTAGCTGGAACAATTTTTGGAAAATCATATACTTTTAATACTGTTTTATCTGTAACTTGATTAGGCCTCATTCCTATAGTTCTATGTTTGGTGTTATTATACTTATCCGTTATGCTTTTCAGTAATGTAATCCATTCATGCTTTCCATCAAGAGAAAATTGTTTATAAATAAGATTTTTCAGTGTTCGAATCACTCGTTCTACAATTGCTGCTTTTTTAGTACTATAAGTTGAATAATGATTAATACTGTATTGCTTCATGAGTTTTTTAAAGTGACGATTATACATCTCAGTTCCTTGGTCAGATTGCAGGTTTTTAGGATGATAGCCAGCTTCTTTAAAAACGGAATCCATAGCCTGACTAACGTGTAAACCAGTTTTGTTTTTTAATGGTCTTGTCCATACATATTTCGAATAGCAATCAATAACTACTAATATGTAGCGATATCCCTCGTTTAGTATAGCATATGGCTGCATTTCAGCTAAATCCACCTGCCATAAGTCTCCAAATCCGCGGATAATTGTTCGTCTTCTTTTAAAGTTTCGTCTAGCTGGTTTGTGAAGTTCTTCAACGACTTGTCTTTTCTCATTCGAAATCATTTGGAGGATATGTTTAAGTTGATAGTTTCTTAACAAATGTGTTTAATTTATAAAAATAATATCTATTATATGGCTTAATCTTTATTTATTCCCCTTTCTTGAACCTCCCTTCCTCCCTGGTGGTTTGATAAACTCTGTAAGTACTTCTACTGTAGAGGCTATATTATTAATTCTCTTATACACTTTGGAAATATCATCATCTATTTTTTCTATAATGCTAGTCTTTAATTGCTGCAAAACGAGTTCAATACTTGTTTCAATATCTTCTTTAACATGTTTTAGATCTATCTGTCCTGAATTGTGATAATCGTGTATACGATTCTCTAATTCACCTGTAGTTTGCTTCATGGCTGATGCTATGCTGTTATTCACCATTTTCAGTGAATTTAATAAATCATCTTTGCTTGTATTAATTTGATTTTGAACATATTTACATGTTACAGCCTCGTTGATTTCTATCGGTTCTGCAAGATTACATAACCGTTTGCCTTCCATATCATAATTATTGTCTAAAGTTCGTTTAAATCCTATGCCTGGAGGACCTCGAGTTTTCAATATATTATAGCCCTTTTGTCGACCAAACTTATCTATAGTTGAAGTGCTCATTTTAACACTATTTGTAGACAACTAATAAATAAATATCCATGTCATACACATGCATCTTTATAAATACTTAATAAATAACCCCTTCTTCTCGCAGTTCTTCGATTATTGACAAAATTTCATTATCATGCCCCGTATTTCCAGCTGCTTTCGAACTCCAAAGAAGCCTTAATCTTTCAATAAGCTCTTCTACCTTATTCCAATAGACATATTCAACATTGCTGTGGTGATTATATGTTTTTTCCTTTGGTATTGCTTGCGGCATACCAGTACCAGATTTTTCCGTCAAGAATGGTTTTATTAGCTCCTTATATTTTCGAGATTGGCTTCTAGTGATCCCGAGCTTAGAGTTATAGTTTTTATATAAAGCATTTGATTTTAATAAAATGTCTATGTATGCCTCTTGAGTTTTGCTATCAATACCGGCAATATTTGATAACGCAGTAGGCTGTTTTAGGAAAATTAGATCTAACAATTCCACGGTTATTGGATATACACACATAATCTGTCTACCTTTTCGTAATGATATGCTATTAGATTGGAAATGAACAGTTGCATCACCAATTCGATACCTATTAACCACATCTATGTAAACTCCAAATACAAGATCTATAGTTTTATCGTTATGCTTTAGTTTATCTAGATACGACTGGAGAATAATGTTCAACGTTCTATCATCGTGAAGAGTTGTTTGATTACTCGATGATGATGGTGTTAAATAATCTTCAGTAGGATCTCTCACTACCTCTAATTGTTGTTGTTGTTGTTGTTCAATCTCATTTAACGAGGGTTCTATCATAGAAATCGGTTGTTTTTTCTTTCGGATAATAGGTGTGCTGGCAAGTGTTGGTGAAAATAAAGGTTTCTGATTTTGCAACATTGTTTCGGATATCGATTTCAAGCCTTCAGTAACGGGTTCATAAAATTTCTTTAAGCCTGACTTTTGCTCTGAGGTTTCATATTTTAGTGACTTGTATTTTTTACGAACTATATCTGTTGCTTCGATAAGTTTTCGCTTTAAAGTTAGATCCTTTTCTGAATCCATATTCTATCTTTATCACACAAGTCTTGAACTATAACTGAATGATGTGTAGTAGTTTTAAATCTTTATATAGTTGTGAAAGCCTTTCCTAAGCCTGCCATTACCAACTTCGCTATCTTTATCAATCACTAAAAATCCATGTTTATCCCGCCAGCATTCAGAACAAATATCTAAAAATTGTGTAAATGTCATATCAGGTGAAACGTGATCTGTAAAAATATGTTTAAGATTTGTCTCATCCTGCTTAAATAAAATTATAAAATTTGCATTGTCCCTTATCAACTGTTTGGGAACACGTGAATATGTTTGAGCGAGATAGAAACTTGAAATGTTTCTATGTCTCCCCATACTAAAGTATGATCGAATGGTATCTTGCTGCTCACATATCACATCATCAAAAATAAAAATAGAATTTTCTTTGGCTTTTGATGGTTCTAAAACATCTTCGTTACTACTATAGGTATAATAGCCGATTTCATTAATTGGTGCTAAAACTTCACGTAAAAAATCATATTTTGGTTGATATAGCGATTTTGAATAAACGTATACATTTTCAAAGCGTAAACCTTCTGGGTGAGTAATTAAAGAAATCATTACATTTGTTTTACCACAATTTGATGGTCCTACAATTAACGCTCGTATGCTTCGAGGTAGTAGAGGTCCGTGAGGGCGAAAATCTTCATTATCGTATAATCCACTCCCAGCAATGTAATCCAAGTTATCAACTTCCAGTTTGTATTTTGATTTTAAAAACTTCATATTAAAATTATCTGATATATAATGGGAAGCTAGATGATATTCCTATTTATTTCAATGCGAGCAGTTAGAGTGGTAGGATGTGTTAGTTCCTCTTCCTGCAAAGAACAGAAAAAGACTGGACTTGGTGTAGTAAATACCTTAATAAATAAGTTACCATTTGAATTACATCTACCAAAATATCAGTTTTGTGGTCCTGGTACTAAACTTTCTGAGAGATTAGCTCGAGGTGATAGTGGTATTAATCCTCTCGAT